>JANHAO010005466.1:0-22600 GCA_026873985.1 Saraca asoca | reverse complement strand
ACAGAATTTCTTCTAATGAATCCAATTGACATCACACTATAAATATACAATAACACAGCTGAAAGTAAGTCATTTTGGACCTTAAGAAACTTAATGAGAGGATAATTAAATGAGTAAAATATTTTATTATCAAGTACCACAAAAGCAAAGATCAATTTTTGTTTTGTAAATATGCAAATAAAATGCTAAAAAGTAAAGTGAAATTGCTTAGTCTCAAAATTGTCATGTTGAGAAAAATTGGGAAATTGGATTGTATGAAGAGTTGAATCATTTTTAGAAGAAATTTTTTTGTTAAAAACTTTTGTATTTGAGATTATATCTTACATTACAATTACTAATTTAGGTATCAGAGATTTCCTTAAATTTGTTTTGTAGGTATTTGAAGTGAAGATTAAGTTTCAATGGTACTAAATTGAGTATTACTAGTAAATATATCACTTGTAAATAGTTCTAGGATAAAACTACATAAAAATTGTTCACAGGATTGTCTGAATTGAATCCCGAATCAATTCAATTTTTTTTGGATTTTTTCTCGAGTTTCTGAATTGATTCAAGAATCAATTCGTAAATTTTTAAGAATTGATTCGAGAACCAATTCACAAAATTTCCAATCTTTTGGGAACTCTGAATTTTTTCTAAAACCTTTTATTAACCTTGATGAATCAATTCAATTAAATCAAATCAAATCCACTGAAGCAGCAACAAGCTCATGAGAATCCTGGTGAACAATTTCATAATCAAATCAATTCCAGAATCAATCCAATGTTCTAAAACTTACACATGAATCGATTCACAATACGAAAAATACATTATTAATCAATTCACAGCCTAATTTCTATAAATATTGAATTAATTTTGCTCTCATTTATTAGTTATACCATTCAAGCCAGCCAAAAACTCTCTCAAATTCTCTTACTCAAATCTCAACCGTTTTCACTTAAATTTCTTCCACATAATTGCTAGAAATACCAAATCTAACAATTCTAACTGATCAATTATTCCAAAACAACTCAAAATTAGCTTATCCCAATTTCAATCCCTAAAACCCTAACCTCAGAAACATGTCAAAAGGCATCAAACTCGCAATTTCAAAAACAAAAGATAAGAATGTAGGCCAATCCTCTACATCAATAGGAGAGGCAACACATTTTCTATTACCCGGTGAGTATGCTAACTTCCTACAATTATCGAATAGGAAAATAGAATCTCTTAAATGTTTTAGTGACACACACCTGCCTACTTTGTTAGCAAAATACAAATTAGACAAATTTTTAACACACAAGGCAACTACCTATCCTAGGTTAATTAAAATGTTCTATGCAAACTTAGCAGTTGCTGATGATAAGTTGTCATGTTATGTTATGCACAAACATATTGCAATTGATTTAGAATTATTGGCAAATATTTTTGATATGGATGCATCATCCCCTAAATTTAGTGCAGGATCAATTCTTTACTATAACAGGGAATCTACCATTAAAATATTATTTCCTTATTCTATCCCCAAGGATGGAAGTGGGAAATTGATTATTACTGGTCTATCCCCTGAAGGTAGGATCTTACATTATGCTTTATGTAAGGTCATACTTCCAAGGGAACAAAATTTACTCAAATTATGGAGGATAAGTTTTTTTTTTTTTGTGGATCATCAAAAATCAACTTGATTTTAACATGCCATATTTTATACTTAAATATCTAGTAGAATGTTCTAAACAGTCAAATCTTTGATTCCTCCCCTTTGGTATTATTCTTACCCTCATTTTTACGAAATTCAAATTGTCAATTTTTGTAGAACACCAATTTTATCAAATAAATGCAACAACCATGATAACCACATCACATCTGCATAAGATGCAATTAGAACAGGATGACCAAGGAATATGGAAAAAGAAAAGGGTACAAGTCCCCTAATCCACTGAAGAAGCAATAAGCTTAGGGGGAGTTCGGTTATCTAGTGAGTCTGAAAATAGATTAATTGAAGAAATGAGGAAATTGCATAGTCACCTACTAGATTGCTTTGACACACATCAATCACTGTTTGAGTTTTTAGAAGACCATATGGCAAATATAGAGAAAGAAACCTGAACACACTATAGTCAGGTCAATGAGCGACTCAATACCATACAGAGCCAAGTGTATAAGATATCACAACAAATGCAATAAATGGATGAGGAAGCTGAACTTCAAGCAATGGACTTCCAACAAGATCATCTGTCTCTTAGTATGCTACTATATGTTAATTGTGTCATGTATCCCTTAGTACCTATCCCATTTTCTTTGGGTTTGTTCTAAATTTGATTTTCTAATATATTTTGGTAAGTTATTATGGATTGTTTGATATTTGATTACTGCATTTGACATTTTGATAATTATTTTGATATTCTATCATTTGGATATTCTAAATTTTTTTTAACTCTAATGTATGGATTCTAAGTTTATTATTATTTCAGGAAAATGAGTAAATATAAGAGCATTATAATTAAAATTGAGCTATTATTTTTTTTTTAAGATCTAATTTTTCTTCACTTTTTACTGAGCACCAATATCTTTTTGATGTGTCAAAAAGAGGAGAAAGATGAGATTTTCAAAAATAAAAGAAATAAGACTTTTAAAGATAAATGAAATAAAATTTTTGATGAAGATAAGATGAGTAATAATGAGGAATATAAATTTTTTTTTCTCATCTAAATTTGATTTTTGAGAAACTTTGAATCTCATCTAAATTGTTTGTCATCATCAAAAAGGAGGAGATTGTTAGCCTAGGAAATCCTAGTTACACTTTTTCTTCAGTTTTGATGATTGAAAAATAATTGAAGTTAATATCATAAACTAACTTCATGTTTGAGTATTCATTTATTTTGTAGGATTCAAAGTTGATCAAAGGTTGCTCAAAAGATCAACATTAATTCTAAGCCTTTTATTTGATTTAATAAGATCTTTTGTAAATAAGATCACGTTCAAATTAATCAATCATATTTTTTAAAACAATTTACAGTAAGGTAAAATAAATCAGTTAAAATAAGTTTTAAACTAAAAGTTTTCAAACAAACTTTTTACATGTTCATTCACAAGTTAAACTTTTCAAAAATTATTTTTTACTATGTGAATCGATTCACCACTGAAAAACTTGTGAAATGAACTTGAACTGATTCACCAATCAATTCATAAAGAAAATTTCTCTTATCGAAGGTTTGATTTTTTTCTGAATCGATTCTCTAATCAATTCAAACACTTTTTTCATTACATTATGATTTGATTCATCAATCGATTCGGACATGAATTTTTACATAAGGTGAATCAATTCGTAAATCGATTAGTTAGTTACAAATTTGTTATAACCTTTACGAATCGATTTAAGGACTAAAAATCAATTTTTTTTAAATGTTGGTTATAACTTATTTCAAACTTAACTTCTACAGAACTGACTTTGTGAGAAACAGGGAGAAACTCTGAACTTATATCTGATATATAAATACCTCACTTGATTTCTTAAATTCAGTCAATCTTTGAGCACTCTGAAGAAGATCTCTACCTAGATAATTGAGATATTAATTTCAATTCACTATATTGTATCTCTTAACTCTATCTTGGTTTATTTCTTTAGATTTCTAGGTTTTAGGAATCTGGATATAAAAGAAGAGGTTGATCTTCTCTTTGCATCCTTCTAGAATTGTGAGGTTGATTACAAATGGTATGAGGTGCATTGAATTCTTGTAAATTTTCATAACTGAGATTGATCATAGTTAAATAAAGATATAGAATTTTTGTATCATAGGCCTTATAAGAGCCTAGAAGAATTCTTGTTGTAAAACTGATTTATAGGAGCCCTGTTAAATTCCTATGTTAGTTAATAAAAATGATCATACGGTTAAGTATTAATTCCATGCATGTAGATTTGGCTCAATTCAAGTTGAACTACTTAAAAAATTTTGTATCTTTATTCTTTTATTACTGCTTTTACATTTTCTAGTTTTGCATCAATTCTGTTAATTGAATTTTTATCTCACTGCAATTTGATACACTTCTGCACATATTCTGATTCTGCATAATTTCTATAATATGATTTTCTAATATTTCAATTAACAAACAGATTAATTGTAAATTTAATACTCTAATATAACATTTATTTGAAAACACTTTTGTTGTGCATATTATATCTAGCTGCAAATTACTTGCATACTACATATAATTGTTAACTATTTGTATACTAAATTCAATTAGAGTTTAATACAAAATAAAAGAGTAAAAGGTCTAATAATCTTCAAGGACAAGATCATCATTCTTATTTTTAAACTTTTTGAGACCAACATATACAAATATTGATATTCAATAATTGTATTAAAAATTATGTTAAGAAAGTATTTGAAAAATTAAGAGAATTGGAAAATGTGATTAACAATTTTGACAAAATCAATTAAATATAAATTAATTTTATAAGGAATTAAATACACTTAATTTTTTATTTTTACTAGTAAAGATTTATTAACTTTTATTATGAAAACATTCTAATAACAAAATGATTATTTTGTAACTTGACTCTAAAGATGAAATTTGTAGGTATCATAATATTTTTAATTAAAAAAATTTATCTTTATACAACAAATAAGAGAAAATATTTTTATGGTATTCAAACAACAAAAAATCAATTAATTCTCTAAAAGTGCATTTTTTAGGAAAGTATTTTTCGCAAAATTTCACTTTTCGTTAAAATATACGAACCTTTAATGATCATTGGTGGCAAAATCCTACAGCACATTAGAAAGAAATTCTACAGAATGTGAAGAAAATTTAAAGACAAAAATACGAAATAATATTTAGAAGAAAAATTAGAAAATAAAAAAATATACACAATATTAAGGAAAAAATAAAACTCAAAAATTGAGAAGGACTATGAAGAACAAATGAAAAAAACATTAATGAAATAAGAAGAAAATTTGTATATTTTGACCGTAATATTCTTCTTCTTCTTCCTTGTTACTGCCTCAACACTCCACTCCCAATTCTTCACACTTGAAAACTCTAATTTTATTTTTGTTTTTATTCTTAAAATAAAAGGTAAATTTATACATAAATTTTTAAAGATAATGTTTTCTATCCGAGCCAGAGTACATTATACAATATATCAAACTTAAAAGTATGATTTTATAAACGATGATTACCATTAGAGGATATTAACTTATAATATTGGAAAACAAGAGATATCAGATATAATTAGGCTTAAATTCAAGAGAAGTCAATATAATTTGCCCTCGTATCTTTCAAATAAATCTTCCTTCTCCGGAAGAACATATAGATACATTCATGAGTAAATCTCATTGGGTATACTCCCTTGGAGGCCCGAAAAGGGAGAAAAAATAAGAATATATATCAATTTTTAATTTAATCAAGGGCGAAGGTATTCACGAGTTCACAAAAATAATATTAAACATAAGGGGTGAAAAAAAAAATGGAGCTATGAAATCAGGTATGAGAAAAAATGATAATGAGAATGCGACCTCCAGTGTGATAGGATTTGCAAGCATTCCTGTTGACACTGTCAGCATTGAGTCAGTATCTCAGCCCCATCAGAGGTTATAAGAATTGTGTGCTCAAATTGCGCTGAGAGACTTGCGTCTTCTGTTACAACTGTCCAATTGTCATCCCACATAACAGGATTGATGCTACCTATAGTCAGCATTGGTTCTGCACAGAAAAACCAGGTTCAGAAAGAGGAACATTAATATTAATGTTGATGATAATAAGACAGCACATATCAATTTTTACTGTTTTACAGTCCAATGTCTCCATATCAGCTGGGCTGAAGAGAGGTCAATCTGTTTCTTGTGATGGGGCAGGGAGATAAACAACGTGAAGATGAAAAAGTCGTAATTCCTCCTTACCAAACACATAGGGAAAAGTTTTAAGTGGGATATCCATTTAACAAAGCACCAATACACTCTCCGATTGTGCAACAAGATCAGATGAAACTAAAATTTAGCACACTGAAAATTTACTATCAATTTAAGCCTCATAATTCATAAATCCATTCCCAGCACCCCAAGCGTTTGTAAACTGTTGAATATGAACTTAGAATTAAGGACGAAAGGCATGTGCAGTTTCCTGTTCCACAGACAACTAATCATAAAGCATGAGAATTCTGAATTCACAAACAAAATGGATTTTACCAATGAAATGCATTACCGATTGTGAAGGTTTGATTCTGAACCATCTGCCCACCATGATTGTTTCCTGAGGATAATAGTAAGTGTTATCTAATCAATAGTGCTTGAACATTGATCAATAAAGTATGAAGGCAGATTGACAAAGCATTTTAGGAGTTGGGTAAGTTTTTCGAAAAGAAAAAGGAATTTTCAGTTTAAAATCAAGGCTGGCACTATAAAACCACAGAAACTCCAATAAATCTATGCCTGGAAAAGCAGCAATGGCGCTATAAACTTAGGGCCTGACTAGTAATGATGTACTAAGTTTTGAGTAATTGTACATCTTTGTAGAAGAATATCTCTGAATTTTAATAGGAAAAAAAAAGCCCCACCCCCAAAAGAAAGAAAAAAGAGAGAGAGAGAGAGAGAGAGAGAGAGAGAGGAAAGATCTAACAAGCCAAAACAAATATTTAAAAGAAGTAAAGGATGATAGATGAAAAAGATCAGGATAGTTACTATAGTGAAGAATAACAGGATCAGCATGAAAAACACGTCCAACTCCATGGCCAACAAACTGTCGGACAACACCATATCGATATTTATCTGCATGATCACTTTTAAGAAATACCAAGACAACATATATAAATCAGCATACAATAAAGAACCAACATTCATTCAAATTACACTAGCTACACAAGATAAAGATTTCTTGAACTACTAACCAGTATAACCATGAGCATGAACTTATATCTTAGAAAAGGCCAAAAGAAAATGGTGACATGGGAACGGAGAAGGGGAAACAAAAAGTAGCATTTAAGTATCTACATCTAGTGTTCATTAATTACAGTCCAGTGTCATTTTCTCTATCCTAAAAAACAAAAGATCAAAAAATTTAAAAACGCTGCAAAAGGACACTGCAAATTGATTATATGGAACAAACCTTATTCTACTTTAGAGCCTAAAAAATTTTCATGGTTGACCAAAATGCAAAGGGGTTAAACATCAAGAAAATAAAACTAGGTGATTGCTTTGCATGATGTAACAATTAAAATAAATCTGAGGCAAAAAGTTGCAGAGTTTCTGCAGTATAGGGAAAAAGGGAGAACAAGAGGGTGTGGAGAATAAAGAATGCAAACTTCTTACTGGATTGTTCTGCCAATTTTCTTGAACTCCACACCCGGTGCACAAATTGATATTGCTTTATCTAGGCATTCTTTAGTTACCTATATTCATATCAAATAATCATTCCCCTAAGCATAAAGAGAATCAAAAGGGGATTATCTCAACTCAATGAACAAAGTTTATCAAGATCTAATCATCTATGCCACAAAAGAGACTTTCTCACCACTTTAAACAGGAAAGTCAAAATAATGAAGAAAGTAATGCTCAAAAAAAAAAAAAAAAAAAGAACAACTAACAAAATTTACGATAGCATTCCTAATACAACAACAAAATACAAAAGTATTTGTTTTAGATTTGGTCCACAGAGACACATGTATGCTGCTATTTGGTAGTGCTGAATAATTAAAAAAATACAAATATAAAATCTAGCTGTTGTCATGTGGCTCAAATTCACTATCGCTGTTCCAGAGTTTGAATTTTATGAAGATATAAAATCATTTTATGAATATATAAGATTCTCACCCCAAACTACTACTATCATTGAGTATAGGCCCCTACATCTGATAATGACCATGCTTCAGTTAATAGCCTATACTCTTACTCTTGGAAACAAAAAGCTTTTCCTGTTTCCTTTATGGCTCCCAGGATGCCCCTTAAATTTGCAATTGTTATTTTACTGGTAGTTCGGTTAAAATTTTGTCAATCATATTACACCAATAAAAATGTAGTGAAAATTGTTATTTGTTTCAAAATCTTTCTCTATCAAAAACATGTTTATCACACAACTTTACTAATTAGATGGCAGAGAACATGAAGATATCTGCACATACTAAGGTTCTAGATTAATACCTGAACTAGGTTTCTGCCCTCATCATCAACATCTCCACAAAAGAATGTAGCCGATGTGTCACCATGATAGCCCTACCACTCAATCAAAAATCCAGTTAACAAAGTTAAAATTAAAATTGTAAGAAAACTGCATGATAAGTACAAATCTACCCATTTATGATTTTTTGCTATTGAAACATAACTCTACCCATATATGTAAACAATATTAACATGCTGAAGTAATAACATGGTGATTGAACTAAAATTCAGAGGGAAGTTAACACAGAACCAAGGACACAATTTCCCTCTATTTCAACACCCTCAACTAACCCCCCCCCCAAAAAAAAAGAGTAGGAGAAAGAGATCATACATTTAAATAAACAGTAACATCGATGTTGATTATATCACCATCCTGCAAATTAAAGGGTGTATCAGCAATTTAATGCAATTTTCACATGCAGGATGACTTATCCTGAGAAGAACTTTTATAGAAGGACCTCAAGCACACGGGAATCTGGTATTCCATGGCATATGCATTCATTTATTGATGTGCAGACACTCTTCGGGAAATCACCATAACCAAGAGGAGATGGGTATGCACCATTATCAATTATCATCCGATGAACTGCTTGATCAATTTCATCTGTGGTTATACCTGGCTGCCAACATAAGTTAAAAACTAAGATAAAACACCACAGCCATCCGTGAAATAATGCAAGTTCATTCACATTTTATTTAATTTTATAGAGTTATTTAAGGGCATCTCTTGCAATAGCCAACAACAAAAACCTGGAGTGTTTATTATCAAGTTTGGATTGAGTGTACTTAACAAGAAGGGCATTCAATCCTCAGAGTAAAAAGCAAAGCTGGGGACAGGTAGTGCAGTTAACCATCCTCAGAATTTCTAGTATATTTTTGCTATGCTTTGTAACAAGAGGCCCAAACTCTATGTAGAAGACATAATATGCAACAATGTATCATTGACTAGCTAAATATGATGGGGAAAGAACTCACCTTGACTAAGGTGCCAGCATATTGAAGAACCTGTGCTGCAAGCTTTCCTGAAGCTCTCATGCATTCTATCCCCTGCTCATCATGCACTTCAGGTCCAGCCACAAGGCCAGGTGGCATCTTAGATTTGACATATGGAGGCCTTGATATGTGCTTTGGCACTAACCGAGGCGGAGAAACTTTTCCAGGCCTCAGACGTTTACGTTTGCTATTTGGCAATTCATCTAGACTTCTGTCAATTTTATGGAAAAGCCATCATCTTAAAGTTTAGTGAAAAGGTATGCAAAAATTGTGGTTGCCAATTGGCTACCTAATTAAGGGTTTGATCATGATTGCAACTAGTAGCCATGGAATGGTCTTATTTGAAGAGTAAAAGAAAAATAGAAAATGGTATTCCAGTGTTTGGAGCTGACGGACATTTTCAGAAAACTGGTTTCTTCTGCAGTAAATAACAAAACCTTCCAATTTCATCACATTCAACCAATCATACTCTATATTCACATAAAAGTATTTTATTTGGGCACAATACTTGTGTGCTATATCATGACCAACAGAGACTAATAGAACCGCATGCATAACAACGACAATAAATAGTCCCTTTGTATCAAGAAGCACTTTCTACGATATGAACTACTTATGCGGCAGAACCACTAAAAATTTCATGCATTCTCTTACGCTAAGTTCCAGATAGGTACACAGCCTATCAGTATAGCATACCTTCTGTTGAATAAGAGGTTGGTCAAGCCAGAGAGCGTTCTAGAGAACTGCATCGAATCATGCTTGCCTCCTGCCATGAACAATTAGAACAAATATTTAAAAAAAACTATGATAACTCCCGTTCCCCCATGGAATATTTATTCTGATCCAAAATTTCAACAAATACATATTCTTATCAGTTATGAATTATAACTTCAAAATCCAAATACTTTCATGAGGCCTTACAAGCTTTTCCAGCGGTTTCTTTGAAAAGAAAAAATGTTCCAGGCAGCAGTTAGGAGTGATAAGAGCTGATAAAACAGGAGCTGACTTGGAAACAACATTAGCTAAGTTTAAGGAAAGAACTAAGTTAGAGTATAAGAAAGAAGAACCTGGGTTATATCGAAATAATTGAGGAAGTGGCTGCGTTGAGCGTAGGAGGCGACCTCCTACGAAAGAAGAGATAAACCTCATTTCAATTTGCGCACTCATTCCGCCTACCATTCTTCCTCCAGCTTTGCTTCCCCCCTCTCTCATCCTCTATCTTCAAACTCTTTTCAGCAAGACAAAAGTTGGTAAGAATTTTTATGGGCCTGACCCACTGAAGTACTCTGGATAGCGCCTCAAAACATTAGAACCTAAACAAATTCTCCTGGCACAGTTCAAGCTATTGGGCTCGTGATCCATACTTCAAGCATGCAATGGCCCAAAAAATGTTGCACAACTAAAATTTCACCTTATTACTTAGTTTTCTTTCACCATGACACATTTGGAATTTTTTTTGACTTAGAGTTTCAGGAAATGAATAATACCAGATAACTTAAACTCACTGTTAGATAAATTACTAGATTGATGAATTGGAAATCGAATAAGCAGATCCAAATTATTATGATAGATATATATATGCAAAAGAGTAAGTTCCGTGAGTTGGTTGCCATATTGACTAAGGGTCCGTTTGGAAAAATAGCTTAATTAAACATTTATATCTATAAGTTTCAATAAGCTCTTTTTGATAAGCTTCTTCATAAAGCTTATTGAAATAAACTCAAATGGGCTTATTGAAGGATCATAAGTTATTTTCATAAGTTTAAACAAATATCTAAATTTTTTATCTAAAGTGCTTATATTATAAGATAAGCTTAAATATAAGTTATAGATAAGCTCTTCCAAATGCACCATAAGATGTGAAGCTAATAAATGTGATTTTATATTATGCAGTATTACAAGCATTAATTTTTTAAGTCTAATGGTAAGATATAATAATTTGTTGGAAATCTTAGAATTGCGGTGTACTAGAAATAGATAAACATTAATTTTATCTAACTCTTCACTTGCATTTCGATGCATTGAATTTTAATCTTTCAATTTTGAAATCATTATTGACATGAAACTATCTCACAAGTGATGGGATTGTTTTAAGTAGCCCACTTTCATGATCCATTTTCACTCAACTCTCTCTCTCTCCCTCTCTTCTTATGATTAGCTACTATAATGTTAAGAAATAACGTAAAGTATATAATTTACATTAATGTCGTCCAATGCTAACATAATACAAGATAATTCCAGAACTTTTAAAATATTGTATGTTTTTACTTTTAAATTATTTTGTTTAAATTTCAAAATAAATGAATCAAATAAAAAACACAAATCTTATTAAAAAGAATTCTATAATAAAACCACTTAATCTCCTAAAAAATTAAACTTTCCATAAAATTGCATTATAATATAATCCCCAATATTGAAAAAATTACCTCCAAAGTGAATTATGCAGTTCTTTTAGCTTTTGCTATTGAACAGAGTAGTCTTCCTAAAATAATAATAAGAGAATTGATGGATTGAGAGGATAATAAAAACAGCATGGTGCAGGCAGCAGAGGGCAAAGTGCATGGAGATAGGCTCACAAGACACCGACTCACACGGCATTTGTTGTTGCATAAGACAAAAATGTCCCCACTGAAACGAAATGGTATAATTCTCAGCATCCACTCTGCTCCTCAAACAAATGCTAGCAAGAGGACAATTTGGAGATAAAAACTTGCAACCTGTTGCTACTAACTGGAAAACATAAGTTGCGTTTTGGTTTTGGGATTTTGTTAGGGCCGCCCCCATGAAATGCGGCCTCGGCCACACCACGACGACTTGTCGTTTTCCCGCCCCCTTCATGGCGACAAATTTTGGTATCCGATGCCGCATTCTTCATACTTTGGGTCACTCAGTCGAGTTACTCTGACACTTTCACCCGGCCCATATCTTGGGGCCCACGGACCCACTCCTTCCTGGGCTTGGGTCACCCTAGTACATTTTGTCCATATCCAACCACTAGTCTCTCACTTGATATCTTTTTATTTTAATTTATTTTTTTAAATAAAAGGTTTTCTCTTTGGGTCAATTGCCTGTTTAGCTTTACTGCAAACCCATGGTCCACACCGCGTGTTGAGAGATAAGAGCTTCACAAAATTTGCACACCTTGTTGTGACGACAACACACCATTTAGGAGCACGTTGAACGGTCTGCATGATCATCTTCGTAATTCTAATTTCTTCATTTCTCTAACATTGAAAATTGGAAAAGTAATCATATATCTCATAATTGAATCTACGTCTTTGTCCACAAACAAATATGGCACAAGTTGTAATACCACAACTAATCCTAGTTCCCAAACCACAATCACATCAAGTTTGATTTATCTAGAAAATCATTCACAATTATATTATTAAATTGTGATTGCCACTGAGTTATATTATAAAATCACAAAAAAAAAATCGATTATTTTATAATCAAAATAATGAAAAATTATAATTATAAAATAGTTTATAACAGCACTATGAATCAAAATTTAATCGAACTATAGTAGCAGCCACTTAATTCTTTTGTATATCAATTCCACAGCAAATTTTGGTTTAACTGCAGGCTTGGACACAGTAAAAGGATAATTTAGGATTGCGTGCATATCTTTGGAACCTTCCTTAGCGTCATGGTTTCCTCTCACAAGTGACTAATCATATAGTCAAGTCGCCAACATTCTGAGAGGCTTTTGGCTGTTTGGGCAATTCGGTTAAGAGTGAACAGAGAAGTCCGTGCTCCCATATTGCCGTTTCTGACGGAAGACAGCGATTTGAGACCATCATGACCATGAGATGAAGCTCTAGCTAAGAGTAGTGCAAGATGAATGGATTATATAATGTATTTTAGCAAAAGTTAGGAGAAGGACAAAAATGCCCTCCCCCACGATATATTGCTTGCTATCCATCTACAAAAAAGGACCACAAACACTTGGGAAGACTGTAAAGACTCAAACCCTTTTGCTCTGCAAAGATGGTCCAAACTTCTCACCATTTTATTACTTACCTATTGACCCATTCTCTTTTTTATGTTCCATTTTTGGTCCTCATTTCCGTTTCATTTATGAGTTATTTAGATATGACTGCTTTGTTTTTTTCCCCCCTGCTTTTCAGTATCTTTCTTTTTACTTTCACTGCATTTAATTTTTCCTGATCGATCATCCTTTGGGCCACTGCATGAAAAAGCCCTTTTTGGCTATCAAACATTGCATGTGCTCTTGAATAAAAGATGCTAATTTTGCTCTCTCTACCTAAGCTTCTTTAGTTTGTATGCTCTGATCAAAGAAAGAGGATGGAAAGTTCTACGTTAAATAGAAACGTTTCTTTATCGTTGAACTCTGTAGATTCTTGTATGAGATAGTCAGACACTACTTTTTAAAAGGCCATATGATCTTTGTTGAACGGATATTAATTTTTTTTTTTTTACACCGTGGTTTGTTTCCTTACTGAGGTGTGGAAGCCATGTTCTTCAACTAATTATGCTTCACTTCTGACTCAAAACACTGCATATTTTGAGCTTCATCTAATGAATCTTTACTTTTTCCAAAGTTACTGAAAAAAACTTTGCATCATCAGTACCTCGCATTTAGAAAATTACCCACTGCCCGTACTATATAGGTACGAGTAATTAATTATTTTAATATGACATCAAAGAAAAAAAAAATATTTTCATCCATGGATGATTTGGTAATTGTCTTCCTGTCCAAAAATAAAAGGATATTAAAATACAGACAGAGATAGTCATATAACACTCCTGCTAATAAAAAATGTTGGTTGATATGATAAAAAAAAAATTGTTATTTATTTTTTATTATGTTTTTAAATTTGATAAAAGCACTTGGCAAAATGTATTTTATTGAAATGGTTAAATTACCAATCAGAGATCTCTAAAACCTTATTCTAAAAGATAAAGGTGATCAATTACGTGATGATTTAAAATATTATCATTCTCTTGATAAAAGGCAAGAGAGTAACCAGTCGTGGAAATAAAGCTTCCTCCAATTCATGAAAAAGAAAAGATGATTCAAATCATGTGTGTTTTATTGATTTCTTTATAACTTTATCTTTTTCCTATTTTATGTCACCTTTCACATCCTACGGGTCACTGTATGCTGTTTGTGGATATACCAAGCAAAATCCAAAAGGACAAAAGTTTAAGGGAAAATGAAAACAGATAAACTGGAACGGTTTTTTAAGAATTCTCTCAAGCCCTTACCTTGGCTCTTGGTGAATAAAGGCTGGATATATAGGCTAGCATCTTCAATCATTTACACGTAAGTCTAGAGAGGATTAGAGAAATAGAATATTAAATTGATCGATACGTTTATCTCTCTATCTTCGTAAGCTTAATCTGCTTGCAGCTATTTGGCCCAATGAGTTTTATTTTTCATAAAATTTCTTAACCTTTATTTGAAATCAGTTTTTTAAAAATTGCAATCATTTCATTTCAATAGAATTTGTTTGAATTCATTTGCAGATAAATTCTTTTATTTAAAATATATTAAATATATATATAATTTAATTAAAAAATAGATTTTGAGAATATTATGATAAATAAAATATTAAAATAAGGATAAAATTTTTTATATAATGTTCATTTTAATCCAAATGAAATAAATTATAATAAAATTGTTGATAAATTTAAAAGATTTAATAATAATGCAAATGTAATTAAAACATGAATAATAAACAAAATGAGATTTTCTTTCATTTAAATCTAAATACCATTTAAAACAAAAATTTATTTTAAAATAAAATAAAATATTATTTTTAATCATTTTAAACAAGAAATTTTAATTTGTTATTGGAATTATATTCTTAATTAGTTCATCATGTTTAGATATGCATGGGATCTTTTTTACTTCAACTTCTACTCCTATAATTTAATTTAATTGGGTGTAGTATGTGATAATGCTACATATATAATACCAATTTAATTTACTACTATGATGGTAAAAAAAAAAATACGAAAACACACAAAAAATTTATGAAAAAAAAATTGCTATATGATTGTGACAAGTGCCAAACCGCATTTGGTAATGGCAATATATTAAATACTATTTTTTTTATCAATAACTAAAAAAAAAAGTTAAAATTCAATTACGATTTTCTATATATATCATATATTGATCAAGACTATAATACATACTTGTTATTAATATCTACATTTCTAAATAGAAAAAATTCCTATACATGTTATTTTTGAATATGATGCACATGTTTTTATATATACGTGATATCAATCCATCCAAAGTATTAAAGAATTCACGGGACATATCATCATCTCTCCATTTCTAAAGTTGAGTGTCATGAAAAGAAATTGACCTATTGATCATGTGACAAATGATGGTAATTGGACATCAGATCGAAATTGATGGCTTTTGTCTTGGCATTTTTAAAATAATAATGCAAGCTTTTTTGTTTAGACGATATGTCTATATCTTGTTATAGGAGAAATATCAACATCCATCAAACATTTCTTTAAGTAATAATGTGTCAATTTCACCTCCAGGATGTAAAAGGAAACCACGCGCATCCTTGTTTTCAAAAGTGTCAAGTTATTATTATGCCAAAACTTTTGATTTCAAAATACAAACGCTAAAGACATTGTTCACCTTCATTTCAAATTTGAAATTACAAGACTTTGCTCATTCAGTGTCTTTGTTTTGTTGGGTCTAATAGTGCATTGATTTTTAAAAGTTATTAATTTTTCATATTTATTTTATTATTTTTCTTTATAGTTCATTTTATTTTGATCTCTTTAATATATAAATTAGGTCAAATTCTTCCTACATTAATAATTTCTATCAAATTAAAGAAAATATAATTGACACATAAAATTTTAACATAACTCCAAATCATTCAAATTAAAATGTCTTCATATTATGAGGCAATCATATAATTTATAGTTTTTTAATATATTAAAGTAAATGTCATTAATTTTCCTCTTTTAATAATTATCAACTTATATTTCATCAAAACTCTATATGTTAATTAAGATTTTTAATTTTTAATTTAATAGAAGTTATTAATTTAAATTTAATTTATTCTAATTTATATATTAATAGATGAAATGTAATTAATTTATATATTAGGAGATCAAAATCATAATTAAACCTTAATAAAATTATCTATAAATATAAAAATATACAACTGCTATGGAACAAAAATACAGAGAGTTGTTATTACGTGTAACAAGGATATTGTTCGCAGTACTAACATGGTACCAAAAGCTTCCATCAAGTTAAGATTATACAAAGGAGTTGAAAACCGTTTGTGGAGATGAATTCTGCCTGCAAATGCAGTCAAAATTTTTCCTATGACGTTAAAAAGAAGCAAAAAAAAAAGTCACCCACTTTAAAAAGTGGAAGACGGGTCGGAGAAAAAATTGACAGCCCTGAGGCCATAGAAAGGAAAAGAGATGCTTTCACAGATAAGAGGACCATTTGGGCACGAAGACTGTAACACTGTAAAACCATTTCTTGGACCAAATGGATCCCTCGTTGAATGGCGCTTAGCTCTTTAAGTTCAGTTCAGAAATTGAAATATGACTTCAAACTTGTACTCATTGAGATTCTTCATTTTGCTTTTGCCCCACAATATTCCTTCTCCTTCTTTCTCTGATCAGTTTCTCTTTTTCTCTTTCAGCATGTCATGCAGTTATGTCTTTCCACTGTCTAGCAAACGCAAAGGGATATGGCTGAACTTAAAGTTCCCAGCTGGCCCTTTTGGAATTGCAACCTTTGCTAAAGTAATTTTATTATTTTCTCCTTTGTGAAATTTCCTTTTCCTTCGTTGGATCCACCAGCAATTGCCTATAGTTGTGGCTTTGACCTAAAAACCGATAGCCATCAGTCACTTGTTGTTGGTTGGTATTTCATTTGTTTAACTTCTAAGAAATGTTCGTCCCGCAATCATAAGCTGTTGGGAATGATATCATTTAGGGTTAGAATTTGGTACACCTTAAAAAAACATTGGTAACTTTTCCATAAAAATTCAAATTTTTTTAAAAATTATTTGTTGTAATTTTTTATATATTTTTTCCATAAAACTTTATATACATTTATAATTTTTTATGAAAAATTTACAAGATTTTATACAAAAATCCATAAGTTTTATAACTTTTATGTTAAACTTTCATAAAAATTCGTAAAATTTCTCAAAAGTATACTGTAATAATTTCTATTATTTAAGATTTAATTTTATCACTCACTTATATCTTATCACATCATGAAAATCCTATTATAATTTATTTATAGAAAATTTTAATTATTCATTTTTTAATAATGTGACTATCAAATGTTGAAATTTCAATTAATTAGAACAGTAGAAGGACATGAATCAAATAATTGGCTTTTAAATTTAAAAGGATCTGATGCTATATTAAATGTCAATCATTTTAAAAAGTTTAAATTGTTAACAGAAAGTATAATTTAAACCGTGATATGTTTTTATTAATTAGATAGTATAAAAAAAAATAAAACTCTAGTGTTTATTGAGATGAAGCCTAGGCTTCAAAATAAACAAGAGGAAGATATCAAGACAATGAATTCAATAGAAGCCAAAATGACATGCTATAACTTAATTTTATGTTCTTTGTTCTGATGTCCAAGTTCAATTATGATCTAGGCCTAGAACTTGTTCATTGCTTATGAATAACAAAGGGGTAGATCTCAATTGGCTTTTTACAAAAAATAATATTTAAATAATAAGAAAAGTTTAATAGTTAATAAATTAGAAAGAAATACAAATTATATATGGCTGGAATTGGAATATATACTTGGCAAATTCTGCCGTTGGTACGCTTGTATCAGTGGTAGTCAGTACGTATAATATTCTTTGGGAACAAAACCAAAAGGAGTGGAATTTGAGAGGAAAACTAGTTGAAAGAAAAGGCCTGCAGGGAAAGGCAATTTGGTTGCAGGAAAGATGGAAATTATGGCTTGCTGCATGGAAGTGTGAAAAGAAATTCAATTTGGTCGAGCAGTGGTTGCCTTTAATCATTCAATCAGCTTTTGTAATTTATAGGCACAAAGATTCAACTAAAGTGAACTAAAAGCAATCGGATTAAAGTGAAATCTCAGCCATAATGGAAGCAGTGACTGCCGCCCAAAACCCAAGCCTTATATGTATGATGCAAAATGTGTTCTTGTTTTCTGTACCTTCTTAATTAAACTCTTAGATACCATTTCATGATTATGGTTGCTAACTGAATGTGAATCTTATCTAAATTTTGAAGCATCAAAGAGTAAAAAAAAAAAAAAAAAAAATCAAGGAGAAATGACTTATGTAAATTTTTTTAAAAAAATTTAATTACAAAACTGCATGATATTAATGTATAGTTTTAAACAATTTAGAAAGTTATGTCACTCTAGTTTCTGTGTCAAAACTCAAACTTTTAACATGTTGTTAAAAATAACTACTCCTATGATAAGAATATTTCTTATCTCAACAATTTAAACTCTTGTTTATACTATCTTAATCATTATCAATTTAAAAGAGTAATAATATGAACATTTTTTTCACAAAATACCATTTATTCTATATTTAACAAAATATAATTTAAATTAGAATGTAACACGTGCAATGCATGAAATGTAAAAAAATTCTTCTTACATGTGTAATATGAGTTTAAATTAAAAAAATATGATCTAATTATTAAATAAAATATATTGATATGCCAAAAAGATATAGGAATGCCTTTTAACTATGTTACATTAACCAATTGGAGTTGTGGACTTCATATGCCTCTTCTGGTGGCCTCAATGAATTCATGTACAATGTAGTTAAATCAATAGTTTTTCAAATATCTATAACGTCTTACATATAAGTAAACTATTAGCAATACACAAATTGAAAATGAGATGAAAACAATCATAGACATTGCCTTATCATTTAATACATGTCATGGATTTTGAAATACTTTTTTAAATACCATATTAGTTTTAACGTTGAATTTGTTATTAACTTATTATTTTTGTTATGAATTATATTTTTTGTTGACGTTGAATTTTGGTTATATCCCAAATTCCGACCAACGGAGGATTCTTTGGGATCCCAAGCTTGTCCTTGGTTTGTTGGTGAGAAAGAAATGAAGCAGATGATTAAAGAAGTGCACGGGAAGACACTCAATTTTACGTGGTTCGGCTAAATCCAAATTTTCTGGATCCTACGTCCACGGTAGAGATTTCACTATTGTAACTTCTAAGGGTTTTCTGCTTACAAAAATTGGTCTCTTCCCCCTCCTGCTAACAACGCAATCCTATTTATAGAGGAAGAGTGAGCATCTTGCATTAATTACAAGCTACAGTTGTATTACATCAAATAAATGAGAAAAGACAATGAAAAGACTGTAATCTGGCTGTTTGAGGCATATAGACTGTGAAAGTAGGCTTTCCAGGCCAGCTTGCGGGCTTATAGCCATCACCGTGTCAGGCAAGATATCCTGTTGTCTCAATCAAGAGTTTCTTGCCTTGGAGATGCCATGGTCGTCGTAGCGAGAAAGTAAGCGCGAGTAAAGCGATCGACTATTATGTCGGGTCGACCCTTGAGCCCTAATTGCTGGGTCGTATTGTCGCTAGGATATGATTCTTCAGACCGTGTCTCGCAACGTCGTTGTATCGTGACGAACGAAACAAGCTTTAGCGCTTTATTTCGTCAGTTGTCACTTTCTACTATGTCGAGTGAAGCTTCCCAAAAATTCCTCATTGGGTCGTGAGAACTGGTCTTCATTTCCTCAGGAGCTCATCTTTTCGAGATCCGTTTTTAGTATACAACAATTTTTAACTCCTCTTTACTTTTGATTCTAGATATGATAACATAAAATTGATTATGACTAAAGATAGATCTTGACAAATACAAGTCTGCCTCTTAAAATGATTGATCTTGACTCTTATTTATTAACATAGTATATAAAACAATGATAAGAAATTATCTTCTCTATAACTTAAAAGATCATTTCGATGATCATGAACTAAAGATTATTCTTGGAATGAAAACTTTTAGCTCCAGTATTAATTCTAGTCAATAGTATTCTAGGCTATTTAAGGACTAGTTTTTTATTCCCAAACTATCACTTATTCTATATTTGATATAATATAATTTTATTAACACCGTATATTTTATATCTTTATATGAATACACCAAATTTAAATGCTTACATTGCTTTTCTGTTAAAATGCTATTTGCATTTTTTTTTTCATTTATAACTTTCTCGCAACCTAAGAAGAATATTGAATACAATGGACTTTACCTCTTCTATATAGATATAAAATATTATGAAAAAAATTATAAATGATTGAAAAGATATAGCACAGTACTTATATCAATTTTTTAAGTGAAAAATAAATAAATATTACACTTTAATAATGTGTCTATTTTCATAAATGAAGTCTACATAATTTATGTAGACTTGTTTGTCTAAAATGTTTTTGTGAAATTATCCATACGTTTTCTATATAAAAAAAAAAAGCATATTGGTACTGTTTTTATAATAATTATATTTTTATGAAAAATTATAATAAAATAAAAATATTTTTATATTTATTACAAAAACTAACAATATTTATTTTTATAAATATGTAAAAAATTACTTTTAATTGAAGCCTCACATTTGATTTAAAGTTAGGCCATCTTTAGTTAAAGTTAGGCAACCTTTAATAGACATATTGGTACGATTTTATTTTATGAAGACATCGCACATTCGGTACCAATATGCATTTGTGATCTTGTCCATTTTCTTCAAGGCAAAGTTTCTCACATTTGACTTAAAGTTTGGCAACCTTTAATTAAAAGCAATGTTTCAGTATAAGAATTATTTTTTATTTTACTATGATTTCTTAGTTTTTTTATTAAAATTAAAATATTCACTAATTTTGCAAATTTAAGTTATTCTCTCCATTACTCATCACATAGAACTAGCTAAAATAAATCTTTATCTTTTAACTGAACTGCTGAAAGCCAAATGTAGGATTCAAGTATTTAAAAGAAATCGAATTCTCCTGCAAGTTTTTAAGTTCTGTTTTCATTTTCACAATATTTTAACTCTAATTAATCAAAATGCCAAACTAGTTTTTGGACTTCATCGCCATTTTTTTTAATTTGTCAATTTCTTATTTTGTTCATTTAGTTTGAGAATTTAATTTGTCCTCTCATACTTTGTTTCAGTTCCTACATGCATCTCATCTGATTCTCGTGGTACTTTGAGTCTGTCTACATGATATTGCATGGAATTGACCCCTTGGACCTGACATATGATAAATAAATAAATATTCAAATATTAGAGCCGTGCAAATATTTTCTAGGAAAAAAAAAAAGGTCAAAAGCTACCATTGATAGTTGTGAAAAACGTGTTGGCAATTTCTCCCGCCTTTAAGCTGGTGGTGCAACGCATATTTGAAGAAAATATTTTGGTGAAAATTTATGATAAATCATATCATCCCAAGAATTTTTCTTTTTTAATAATTTCATAAAGGAATAGTCAATATATTGTATAGAGGGTAAAAAAAAAAAAGGATTGAAAATAGAAAAGAATGGTTGAAATGGAAAAAGAAAAATATTACTTGAACTGTAAATCAGAATTGTTAATTTTGTGATTACATTATGAAAGTGCATGTTTATTGTTCATTTACTAATTTGGCTTCTCAATTACTTTGTTTTGCATTAGTTAATAGTTTCTCAAAATGTGTATAAAAATAAAATACTATCAAACATACACTAAATAAACTAAATCTACCATTTTACGTATGTCTATATTTAATATAAGAATATAAAAATACAATGCGTTAAATACGGTATATATGTATATATTTAATATAAGAATAGAAGAATACAATGCAACTGTGAAATGTAAAATTTTAATTTTTTGGCACCAACATCCACAATTTAAAATCAGGTAGGTGTATATGTAAATTCACGGTAAATGTATGGAAGAGTACGTAGGTAGGCATGTTGAGGGAAGATTATAATCAAGCATGGACCGAGATTTTTAAGGGAAGCGATCCTATTTTGCCACCCATTAGAACAATACCAATTGTCATTTATGTGTGTTTTGGATCATGGCTTTTCTAAAATACAATATATATTTTAAAAAATAGATTGATTATTGAAAAAAATATTAATTTAAAATTTAATAAATAATAAATAACTGATAAATTAATAAATAATTTTAAATTTGTAATTAACTTTTTTTTTTATTTTCTTAAGCACTTAACTTATATAACGCACATATATTTTATGGGAGCTAAGGGCCTTTATAACGCACATATACTTAATGGGAGCTAAGGGCCTGTTTGGAAGTGTTTTCAGGTGTTTTTGTTTTATTATTTTTAAAAATAATTTTTTAAAAATTATTTTTGTAGAACTAAAAAATAAAAAATTTGTTTGGATGTAAATTTTGAAAACAGGTATTTTCTTTATTTTTGAAGATAAAAAAAATATATTTAATATTATTTACAACTTTGT
>JANHAO010005465.1:0-22587 GCA_026873985.1 Saraca asoca | reverse complement strand
TTCTCAATGCAAAACAATGTTTGTAAAGGTGGGACTATCCACTCATAATCATTTCTTTGAACTCACTTCCAAATTGCAAAATTTACAACAACTAAAATCATCCAGCAAACCAGAGTTTATACAGCAAACTAACCTTTATATAGCAACCAGAATTTTATACAGCAAATAGCAAACTAACATTTTTATAGCAACTAGAATTTCAAAAAGGAAACTAGCATTTATACATACAAGCAAAGCAAATTATCTATTCACATTCAAACTATAAAATTTGATAAAAATTCAAGCATTAGAATTTCTATGATTAATTCAGAACTCATCAGAATTAAAAGTTTCAATGAAATTTATGATTTTATCTACTGCACATATTCAAGCTTTTACACAAATTTCTTGACAACTTTTAATCCTAGTACTACGGAATAAAACTAATAATCTAAGATTACTCACCATATTTTGAAGTTACTTTTGTCAGCTTGTCGTCGATCGGGATGCCGCCAGCGGCCTAAAAGCCAAGGCTGGCCGAACAAGATGAAAGCAGGGGAAGCCAAGATAAACAAGCTACTGTAGGTTCACCAGCCGAAAAGAAAACATGCCGGAGAGGGAAAAGAAGATGGCCACCATGAAGGGATGGTTGGACGGCAGCCGAACTGCCATAGCCGAGCAACCTATCTCATCGGTAATTGTAGAAATGTCGGAACTGTCAAATCAGGAGGAAGAAAAGCATTAGACTCCAGCTAGGCTCCTGCCAGAACACTAGGACCCAGAAGATAGCCAGAGTTATGCCGCCGTTGGGAGAACTCAGGAAGTTTCTGGAGAAAGCTGGAAAAATCGAGAGAAGAGGAAGAAGGAATGGCTAGAAAGAAGAAGGCCGAATGGGGGCTGGCTTCACCAGGGGCTTGGTCCTTTTTATAAAAAAAAAAGTTTTTATATATTTTTGCATTTTGGCCCCCAAAATTTGCATTGACTTTCACTTTGGCCCCAAAAATTTGTGCTACCTCAAGAAAGGCCTAACTTTCACAAATCTTTTCAATTTAGTCCCTACCAATTTTTTACTTTAGTTCTTTTCAATTTTAAATTTTATTTTTAATTTTTCTTTTATTTCATAAATTTTCCAGGTGTTACATTATCTTCAATATAAATACATATGCTTGCCTTATTGTTGAGCATGGCTTCATAATATCTTTTTTTTCTCTCTTCCTCTTAACAACTACCATTCTACAAGTGGATATAAATTATTTAGCCCTACAACTAATAAAGTAATCATTAGTAGAGATGTGTTTTTTTATTAGGCAAACACTTAGGATTAGAAAAATGAAGTATCTAAAGTTGATCAGAGAATTCTGCTCTACTTGAATTGGGTAAATTGGATGGTGGAATAGCTCAAATAGTTAGAAATAATGAACATGGTATTATGGAAGATTAAGCTTGTGATGCTTCTAGCGATTTACCAAATCACAAGTCCTAGAAAATCATATCGTCTTCAACCATCTAAAGGGTACAATTATTCTCAGATGACATTATGGCAAATGATGGAGACTTGGTGCATATGGCTTTGTTTGCTAATAGTGAACCAATTTATTAAAGAAGCAATTCAATCTGATACTTGGGTTGCAGCTATGAAAGATGAGTTTAGTGTAACTAAAAGAAATAAAACCTAGGAACTTATTGAACTACCTAAACAAAAGAAGCCTATTGATGTAAAATAGGTTTACAAAATCTGGATGAAGCCTAATGGTGAAATAGAAAAGTATAAAGCCAAACTTGTGGCCAAAGGCTTCTTGCAAAAGGCGGGCTTGGACTATCAAGAAGTCTTTTCCCTAGTTACAAGACTTAATACAACAAAAATAGTAGTTGCAATATCTACCAACAAAAACTAGAAACTACATCGGTTGGATGTGAAGTCTGCATCTTTAAATGGTCACCTTGATGAAGAGGTATATGTAAATCAACCTTGCCAAAATGGTTTGGATAAATGTCTACATAAGAATTAGACAAAAATGGATGGAAATCCATGAATTCATTCAATCTATCCATCTTTGAGTTAATCCAAATCCATTTGTTTAGCAAGTCAAATGGATGGATGAGATGTTCATTTATTTAATAAAAAGGTCATTAAAGATCCATATATGGATATCCATGATCTATGCAACTTAAATTTATATCCAAAACTCAAATAAAATAATTTTAATAAAAATTATTATATTAAATTAAATAAATAATAAAAATAAAATAAAAAGTCCTAAAATCTTAATATAATCACATACACTAATAGACTTGACAATTTTGACCTATATCCATTTATCCATCCTTTTTATGACTTATTCATATCTATCTATATTAGTTTTTGGATAATTGTAGGTTAAGTCATTATTAACCTTGTTAAATAAGGATCATATTCAATCAACCAATAGATAACTATTTATCTATTTATATTTATGTATAACATCTTAACAGGATAAAAAAGATGTTATGTTTAGCATTTTTTATAGGATAAAAAAGATTATATATTTAGCATTTTAATTTTTGTAAAGATACTTATAGTCAAAAATTTTCTAAAAGTTCATTAATATTTATTTATATAATATATTCAGCTTTATTTTTATTTAAATATTAGTA
Source organism: Saraca asoca (assembly GCA_026873985.1). Taxonomy (NCBI): domain Eukaryota; kingdom Viridiplantae; phylum Streptophyta; class Magnoliopsida; order Fabales; family Fabaceae; genus Saraca; species Saraca asoca. The sequence continues at coordinate 19,974 of JANHAO010005465.1, read as the reverse complement.
ATCAGCTATTTGTTTTAGTAAATTTTTAATTTTTCAAATAAATGTCAATTTTAGATACGGTGTATTTTTCTATTCTAGATGTTTCAAATTTTAAAAAATTTCTAATTTCAAATCATATTTATTCGATTTTCATTTTTATACATGTTGTATGTGTCATATGTAGAAAAACTTTGAGGAAAAAAAGAGAAAGTATGGCAATAAAAAATATTTTATTCTTATTTTTAGTTTATTAGTTCTTTCAGTTTTGTAGTGCATATATTTAAAATTTTAATAGTAAGAAAATATTCTTTAGTGGTGGCAATAAAATATAATTGAAATAGTAAGAAAATAATGACAATAAAAATAACATAATAAAATAATATAAAAATAATAATTGTTAAATGGGTAAATGGATAGATTGTGTTTGACATTTTATGTATGGATCATGCCTTAATTCATGACACTTACAAAATTTTAATTAGATCATTGTCAATCAATTCATTAGTGAACCTACCCTAATCCACCAAACTATCCATTTGCTACTTCTACTTAATTTTAAATAATTTATATGATACATACCTTATATTAGAAATTATGAAAAAACAGATAGGGTAAGTATTATTAATGATTTTGCTTGGATGAATAATATTATGTATAAACCATATTAAAAGACTTTGATTAGATAGTAGAGTTAAATTTTCAAAAATATATATTCAACATTACATTAGACCTGTTGAGCATTTTCATATTCATGCTTACATAGGATGTGATAAGACTTCATAACCATTTTCCTAAAATGAACCAAGTTGATCAATGCATGTGACTACTAATGAAGTTAATTTATAGATTGGAAGGTAAAGTTTGAAGATTTGATAGCTGCCTAATCATTTTTTTAATGTTAGTTAGAAAAAGATTATCAACATAATTAGTTATACTCCTATTTAGATTTATGGCAAGAAAAAAAGTTTACTAAAAGAAACCATCTAATAAAAAATTAGAAATAAGCATGCCTAATATGCTCAAAACAAAATAAAAATAATTAATGAGAAATATATGATTTTTTTATCACAGGAGTAGCAAGTCATTTAACTCACACACACAACTGAATTCCAACCCAGGATACTGAAGAGGGGAAAGTCTCTGTGCCAACATTGAGTACCGTTGCATCACTTGGGGTGCCAGAAAAAAAAAATGATTTTGTTGGCCTTAAGATGTAAAACTTAAGATTTTGAATGACAACGAACATTTTAACAATGTTGTACTAATAATACTTTTAGGTGTGGAAAGACATGATCAACTGTGAGTCTCAGGTCAACCCAGTTGTTAAGGAAGAAAAATCAAAGAAAATTGAATATAACAACATTCTAATAGTTTTTAATATAATTTCTACCTAATAATTTCTCCATCTCAAAACTATTAATATTTGTTAATATAACAACATTCTAATAGTTTTTAGGTGTTGAAAGACATGATCAACTGTGAGTCTCAAGTCAACCCAGTTGTTAAAGAAGAAAAATCCAAGAAAATTGAATATAACAATATTCTAATAGTTTTTAATATAATTTCTACCTAATAATTTCTCCATCTCAAAACTATTAATATTTGTTAATATAATTTCTCCTTTTGCACTAACAAATTTTACAAACTAGAAATAAAATTTATTATATGCTTTGTTTTATTCTATTTATTGTTGCATTTCTTTTTTAATTTTTAATAACAGTTACAACTTTGTAAAAAAAAAATATATTTTTAAAGGTTACAATTTTATATGAATTTTTCTTATAATTGAAAATTGTAAAAAGTTGCGACTTTACTGATTAAGTTTGCTGAACAATTTTTATTTTAAGGAAGAGTTACAACTTTTTGATTAAAAGTTGCAATAAGATGAAAATTTCTTACTTTTTACAAAAAAAATTACTAATATAATTTATCCCATTTAAACAAACTCTTAATTTAAATACTATGTTTGTAAGAAACATTTAACTTAAATTTGTAAGTGTTAACGTAAATTGTTTATTGTACATGCTAACAATTGTAAGAAATATCACACTTAAATATGTAACTTTTTGCTTAAGAAATGTATTTGTATATGCTATGAATTAAAATTATTGTATTAACATGAATTAATTAATTGAAACTAAAATATAAAATAGAATCAATTTTGATATTGCTTGATCCAAATTGATTGCAGTAAGAATATATGTAATAAATACTATTGATTGACCCATATATAGTAAGAAATATTTAACTCAAATTTGTAACTTTTTGCTTAAGAAATGTATATTGTGTATGCTAAGAATAAAATTTTTTTAATAACATGAATTAATTAATTGAAACTAAAATATAGAATAGAATCGATTGTGATATTGTTTGATCCAAATTGATTGCGGTAAGAATATATGTAATAAATGTTATTGATTGACCCATATATAGATTTATTTTGGTAAAGTTAGTAACCCATGTATAATTAACGACTCTCACATTTGGTTGTGGGAATGTTACGTTCTCTAACACATATTGTGGGGCCTACAGTGAAGTTCGATTCTTTTGTGAGATAATGTGAAAGTAAAAGTGAAAAATAGGACATTCCCACAAGATTTATTTGCTTGGCATTGTATCTTTTCTCCTTGGATCAACAATATGTGTTATTTTTCACTTTTACTTTCAATTCATGGAAGCATCAAAGATTCATTTGCTTGGCATTGTATCTTTTCTCCTTGTATCATTTTCTTCGTTCATCTCTAATTACTTCTGATAGTTATTCTAATGGTTATGTTTCTTCAAGCTTTAATTCTCGATAATCTCTTGATTCATCTCCAATGAAGCAATTACATATTTCTGATTCCTCATATCGTCAGGTTCCTTCAGGTCCTGGTTCTCAACAATCTCATAATTCACCTTCGGCAAAACAATCACTTTTTTTTTAATTCCTCATATCATCGGGTTCATTCAAGTCTTGATTCTCAATAGTCCCCTAATTCATCTCAAGTGAAACAATCGCATGCTTTCAGTTCTTCATACCATACGGTTCCTTCAGGCCTAATTCTCAACAATCTCCTGATTTACCTCCAATGAAACAATCACGTGCTTTCAGTTCCTCGTATCATTAAGTTCCATTAGGTCCTAATTCTCAAAAATTACCTGATTTACCTTCGATGAAACAATCAGGTGCCTTTGGTTCCTCATATCGCCAAGTTCCTTCAGGTCCCAATTCTCAACAATCTCTTGATTCACCTTCAGCAAAAAATGGTTATGGTTCTTCATATCATACAATTCCTTTAGGCCTTAATTCTCAAGAATCTCCTGATTCACCTATGATGATATAGAATCAGTTGTGATATTGGTTTATCCAAATTAATTGTAATATCAATATATGTAATAAATGTTGTTAATGAATTAAGCCATTTTGCAAACCAACTTGCATTCAGCTATTGAAAAATTGGAGCCACACATTATTAATTGTTAACACATGAATGGTAATATCTAAATCTAACATGTTAAGTAATGTCTAATTAATAATTTATCGAATCATCTTTTCTTAGACTTTAAAGAGATCATCAGTTATTAGAAAAAATAAAAAAATAAAAAAAAAAGACACCATTAGTTGAAGTCATTATATATGCAATGTTTTAAAAATTAAACTAGATTTATAAATTGAAAAAATTCATTAAATTATAATTTAATCAATTAAAAAATTGATTACACTGGATGGATTAACCAATTAATTAAACTAAAATCATGGTTAATTTACAATTGAACTAGTCGATATAATTCATTTTTTAACTATCGACACACAATGAGAGATTAGTGTAATTTATAAAAGATTTACGTTATTGTATTAAAAATTAGGTCATTAGTCTCAAAAAACCTAACATTTATTTATTGTTACTTTTATTGGAAGAAAAGTTTGAAGGAAAAAAGAGCTATCATCAATATTTTATCAGAGCAATGCTTCTGAGTTTGATAAATAGTCCCAATATCATACTAGCGGCAAGATTTAAGTTTCAAATGGGACTCATGTTATGTATCAACAACATTAGTTTCTGTCTCGTTTCGGAACATCAATTTGACTGGGTTTGTCAGGACATTTAGGATTTTCCATTTTATTATATCTATTCAATTATGCGTTGTCGACAGTGTATGGTTTAATCTTACCTATGTGTAAGATACTAGTTTAGCGTCTGTGCAATGCACGAATAAAAATATTATATTACTTATATTTATTATTTTACATTAGATTTAATATAAAAATATAATTATTCAATTCCTTATATTTTGAATCTATTTATGATTTTAAAATATTATTGTTGTAGATAGTTGAAATAGCTATATAGCAATCTCTAATCAAATAAAGTTTGGTGCATTTTATGTATGTTATTAAAAAGCATAAGAATTGATTTTAAAACCTATACTCAACAGTAAAAAAAAATAAACAACTATACTAATTATAGATAATTTAAAATTTAAGATAATATATGTAATATAGGTACATATAAATTTAATTTTTAGGAGTCATGATATATTATATTAATTAATATATATCAATAAAGAATGATATTTTAATTTATTTATAAAAAAAATTAAACTATATAATAATAGTGAAAAATAAACAATCAATTGCATAGAGTACGATAGAATTTGATTGCAAATATTAAAATAAGTAAACCTTGAAGATTCATCTCATTGGAAATTAAAACATAATAATATATTATATTATTTTTCATTTTTGAAAATAAAAAAGAAGAAATTTAATGTAATGAAAGTCTAAATTATGTTTAGTGCGTAAATAAGGGTCTACTCTGATTATCCCCTACTAACTATTTGTTATTGTATTTCCAATATCAAACAATTAACATAAAAAAAAAAAAAAAAAGATGAGCAATATATGAAAAGAGATAAAGAAAATCATAATTGACATTAAAATATAAGAGAATAAGAAGCACTATAAGATGACTAAATTTTTTCAAATATATAATTGTTGCATCCGCCTTTTCAATTTTCAATGAGTATCACTATTGAACTCATTTGAACCAAATTGTTAGTAAGTATCCTAATGCACAATTGAATGCATAAGTAATACTTGTACTTTCTAGTAGTATGACAAAATCCTACGAATGAAATAACCATCAGGTAACAATTCTTACACAAGAATAGCCTCAAGTATATGCAATTTCCTGTTTATATAAATTAATGAACACTAATAATCTCATTTAATACATTTTGCACATTTAAATAATTATTATTACAACAAATTATAGCCTAATGAAAAAAAAAGTTATCAATTGATATATAACGAGTAGTGAATTATAATTTTCAATAAATTGATATCTTAAAAAAAAAAAAAAGGACAGAGAAACAATACAAATATAGAAGATTTATGTAGTGAGTCATACCTAATCCAACAATACATAATATACGATGTAATGGAGGTATTTTATAAATAACAATCTGTACCTCATTAAGTCAAAATTTGGAAAACTTCTTTGAAAACTACCTTGTATTTTTGGATAAGCATCTTTCACTATCACATACCAAAATTTACCACACTTTTGCTCTGAACTCCTGAAATGGCTACATATAGTTCGTCGTGGCCAAAGATATCTTTTAGTAGATATAATTTTACATGAAAAAATGATTTTGACTTTGACTTTTATTTATTTTCATGCAAAGGAGATTGAGAGCGAAAATTGCATTCTGTAAAATTTGGAAGTCAATCATGGATCTGATGGTGTCAAACAAATCTTAAGAATAAAGACATGTGACCAATATTGCTATTAGAGAGAATAATTCCCTCAAATAACAAAACTTACCTAATTTCATTACTACAAGTTGTGTTCTATTGTACAAGTTGGAAGATTGATTTATGTTGCTCACTAATATGGGTGAGCAAAATTTGAAGGCCCGATAGCAACTATGCAGCCCGACCTGTATATGTGATAATTGACGGTTTTGGATTAGCATTTGGTCACTACCGGGCTTCAATTGTAGAAGTTTTTCATATTTCAATCGAATTTGAATATATAATCATGAACTCGTAAAGACCCGCCACCGATTATGAGTGAAATATTTATGTATTTTATACCTTTTTTAAATTAGTCTTTTGTCATGATTAAATGTAAATTTGAATACATATGATTGGTTTCATGCTTTAATTAAATTTGGAATTAATTTGATAATTTGATATCATTTTAGATTTTTCATTGTATCTAAAATTTTATATCTCTGATTGGATTGATTCTTATATTATTAGAAAGCTAAGAAAAATTTCGACAATTGTTATGAAAAGTTTCAAGTCTATTTGGGACATTTAGTAGGTCAAAGTTATCCCAGAAATTGAAGCAAACTGTTGACCTATTAATCATAAACCAATTACACTATTTTTATTATATTTGGAGCTCCAGTCTTTTAAATAAAGCAAACCCAAGCCCATTAGATATTTAAGATCCACATCTACAATTTTTACAAAATGCTACGGTGAAATAATGTCATTTTAAAGGAATTACAGGGCCATGAAATTAAAAGGTAGAATCTGTTACAAGTTGGTCTATTATGCAGAACCTGTTTCAGGTTTTAGCTCATAAATTGGGTTAAAAACATATATTTTTAGTAAGTTATAAGCCATTGGATTGCTACAAAATAGGGCTACAACTCTTATGAAGACATTTAATTATGCCTTTATCTATCCCAATTCAACAGCCCAAGTAGAGAAGAAAAAAGCTAATAGAAAACCTAATTGAAATACTTAAGTAAATGATTCTTTTCTGTTTCTCTAACTTTGGAACTTTGAAAAGAGGGATGAGTTCTCTTAAGGCAAAAACACTAGCTTCTTTTGTTTTTTTTTTTTTTTCATTTTTAATTCTATTGTAATGAGTAGTTAAACTCTCCTTCAATTCAAGGGAAATTCTAGTTCAATTCAGTTGTAATTGTGAAACCTAATTTATATTATTAATTTATTCGTAATTTGATTATCTATTGTTTCTCTATTTTAATTGCACATGATGATTATCTAATAAGTATCATTAGTTGATTGTCTATTGTGATTATTTATTAACTTAAATTTCATAATATATAATTGTTATGATAATTTATTGAAGTAATAATTGGATGTTATGATTATGTGATAGTGTATGATTATTTATCACCCAAGGGAAGCATAAGATGGATTTAATGATTACATACTAGTGTATGATAGTTATCCAATCTTAGCCTCTTTCTATTATTAATGCTATTATTAATTTGATTGGCGTGTTGGACTTGAGTCAAATTAATAATAAATTTTAATTTAAGTACTGGGCTTGAATTAATGAGATTAGGGAAGTATAAACTTAATTTAAGTGCTAGACTTGAATTAATTCTTGGCTAAGTAATCAAAGAGGGGACAATACATTTTGTGTCTAGAATTAGTTTGAGAATTGAATACACAAATCTCTCTTGGATTGAATATTTCCCAATTGAATTTTCGTATCTATAATTCAAATTCTATTTTAATGTTATTCTACTTTGAATTTCTATTTTTGAATTATATATTAGATATCAAACCCCTTATTCCACTTATCACTTAAATTATTCATCCGATCCCTAAAGTTTAACCTATACTCACCCTCCTATAAAATTAGAGTAGTTTATTATATTTAATTTTGATAGTTTCAACATCCATCACTGACCAATTGCCTATTACTTATTAAGTATTTTTCATATTTTCCTCTTAAACAACATTGTCTCTTTGAAATTTCAATATCTTTAACCCCTTTTAAAACCCTAGCAAATAACCCCAACAAGAATAAACTAGGCAGCCACTATTGATTATCCTTGATTTTTCATTTTTCATGTTCTCTATTTTCATTCTCATCATTCTTAGCCTTGATTCTTCGAGGATCTAAGCATAAATTGAAATATTTAAAATTATTATCTCTTTTCCTTTATCCTATTTCTTTTTCTTGTAAGATCCAAGCCGTGAAGTTGTAAGATTCCAAGTTGTCTTCTGTGGTTCATGTAAGTTTAAAGCTGAGAGTCTGGGGTTTTATTTATTTCAACTATTGAAGAGTTTGAAGTTATCCATCCATTCATTGTCTACTTGTCCTTTGTAAAGTAAATATATTCATTTATGTTAAATCTATGGTTTTAATTTCTATTCATCGTATGTACTTTTATTTCTCAATTTTGAAACCATGAGTATGAGGTTGTGATTGATTTTCAATATGAATCTTGCAATTGCAGATAAGATTTTTTTTTTTTTTATAAAGATAGAGAAACTAAAAAATAATGGAAGTTGCAAGTGATTAGTGGCAATATAAACCCTATCGAACTTAACTATCTAAGCCTAAATCTAACTTGAAAAGTTTAGTTTCTTACTATATACGGTTGATGATGGGTGCTAGTTTTCCAACCTAATGATTGTTCAATTAACTAGAGTTTTCACCCAAACTTAACAAAACTTGTTTAATGCTCAACCTTCCTTACTAAATCACTAGCCCTCTAACCTTTATTTTGAGGCTATGATTTGGTAAGTCAAAATATTTCATATTATTCAATGCCCCTAGAATATTTCAGATTAAAGGAGCTATTGACACTTGCATTTGTCTTATATATGAAATCGAAGCTCAAGTAAATTATTTCCTTAACAAGAACTAAAGATAAAATGCATTCATCATCATCTCTAATAATGAAGAATGTGTATTATTTTATTATGGTGGCAAGTGGATCTTCTGTATCTTTAATAAGTAACTTATTAGGGATGTTTACAATTCCTCTATCATCACGTAGCTTTCTAGTTGTATTATCTTCTATAAATAAAATTCAATTAGAAAATTCTTTTAGCTTTTCTAAATAAGAAAAGGTTAATCTAGTATGAAGCCTCGTATTTTTAGACACTTAGAGAATCTTACAAAAATCCCACAGATATGATGAGATTATCAGAAAGAACACAATATCTTCTATACTAACTTTAAGAATGACAAACGAAATTTAACAAAAATCTCCTCAAAGACTAGCTACTTTCCCACCAAATAGTTGGTTCATAGTGTTAGCATTTGAACTTTTAGATTTTTTTTTCTTTGTACATTAATGACATAGAGGTTTGAATCTAAGATTTTCAACAAACTACCTAAACCCTTTGCCATTAGACCACAACTAGTGGCTTAAAGAAGTATTTATACATCATTAATGCTTCATCCTACATGAGCATTTAACATTTTATCATCAACCTAGCCAAAAGGTTTCCTTGTTTAATCTTACAACTTGAGTCTTCCTTGATCGATGTTTAATGAGATTGCAAAATCTAGAATGATCAATTTTTCCTCTTAAAATAAGAAAAGATAAGCAATCTCGTTAAATACAATAGTTAATACTATCTCCTGTCTTAAACGCAAGGCAAAAGACGTAGTTCTCCATAAGTAAGTCTTCCTTGTTCCCCCATAATCATAGATAAAGAATATACCTCCTTCATTTTTGCATCCAACAACAATAATAGTCTTGTAAATTTTTTTTACTCAATTATTACACAAGAAAGCATATGATTCATAAACTAACTACTTTTTGTCATAATTTAATTAATCTATAATAAGTCTTTTAGAGCTTTCTAACAAATTATTGTCATTTGGAAGAGGCATTAAAGGGTAATTGTATAAAATCCTACTATTTTCTTACAAATTTCTTTGCAAGTACATGGCTTTTTGATTAATCATTAGTAAGTTGTAAATCTAAACCATTTAAAACAAATCATTAATAGATAATATTATATTAGTAACATATATAGATATGAATACATTGAAAAAAAAAAGATCATATATTCAAATAATATTGAAATTAGGTATGCTTAAATGAATAAAAATGATTAGGCCAAAAAATATTGAAATTTTTTGTTTGAATTAACCTTATAGAATGTATTCACTGATTATTGATTGACTTATTAATAATTAATTATTATTTTGAACTATTTTTAAATATAAATAAAATGTTATTACTAATTTTTCTATTTTAGAGTTAGAACAATTTATAATATCTTTTTTATTTTCTTAATATTATTTTTAATATGAAACAAAATTTTATTACTAAATTTTCTATATTATATTTATGATTAATTTTTAAAAAATAAAATATAAGAAAAATATTTTGAGGAAAATTGTTTCATGAGAAACCATTGAGTGTCCTAAAATGACATCAATGATTTCATTTTTATAAAGATACTAAATTAATACTTGTGCAATGCACGGTTTATATATAATATGAATATATACAATCTTTTAGCTCAAGGAAGCAATGTGTTCATGAACGATGAATTATAAAATGTAGCTATTATCTATAATCAATATATAAATTATATATATATATATATATTAAATAAGGTCAACAATAGATTATCATAGCAATTTGAAAGAAAAAATGTTCAAATGTATAGTATCAGTAGTGCAAATACTTTTAGTACAAATTAGAGATAGAAAATAATTAGATAATTCATGGTTTAAATATAGCACAATAGCTTGTTACATTGTATTCCATATCAATTGGAGGCATACCAATTTCTGTTTCAATTTCTGCTTTATCTACCATTAGAGGAATTTGACTCTTAAAGTCATTACCTTGACCAGCTTGAACAAAAATATCATATAGGAATCTATTGAGACAATTAGGGAAAAATAATTCTTGAACTTACATCATGAAAAAATTGAGCATTTACACAATTAGACTCAATTGTACTTGTATAATAACCTACTAGATCCACAATAAGAGTGTCAAAAGCAAAGTTTTGGTTAGTTGTAAAATTTGAAAGATTGGAATTGAAACAATCAACCACTACTACAAGTATAACATAAATGTGATCATGTTCCAAAACCTTCTTTCTTTTTGGCTCTGTAAAGTCAATAACATCACATGGTTGAAAAAATACAAATAAGATAAAAATGTTAACCTAAAAATGATATAAAATTACACTCTTCTACTAAGTGAGTTAATTAAAATTATATATGTGTCAAGAACACCACTAACAAAGTTAAATTTCTATTTAAAATTTTCAATGAAGGTAGATATATATTTAAGTTATTGGCAAATTTGTTAACAAAGAAGGTACTTGTTTGAAGATCAAAGCAACATTAGTCTAGCATGATTGAATAGAGCTACAAAACTTCTAAATTGAAGAAAAATTTTTGCTATGTTGTTTAGGTGTATTCTTAATTATGGTCAGGTTCCCTAAAAGAAATTGTAGGATAAGGTAAATTAGAGATAAAAAAAATTGTGTCTATCACAGCTTGAAGATTTAGGATCTAATTATGTATATAAAAATATATGCAAGATAACGAATGAAAAATGTCATAACTTTTTCAAACATCTAACTTATCAATTACATTAATGGGAAAAAAAATATTAAAGGAAAAAAATCTCAATTTTGGATGAAATGTCACTTTTCCTTAGTTACCTATTATCATCCTACTTATTTCTTTATTCTTACCCTTTTAAGAGAATGAAACTTATTTTACACAAATCTAGTAACAAAATAACATGGATTTTAGTGTATGTAATTAAGAAATACAAACACTAATTACATTAAATTCATATATATAGCATGCAATAATTGCAGACTACACATAAAGATATAGATAAATGAATAGCAAATAGAATACAACAAGCAAAATGATACTTGATGAAGTTCACATTAAGAAATCAGATGGAGTCAATGAACATACTACTATCATGTACAAATCTGGGTAAAATATAAAATAATTTTAAAGCCATAATACAAAATAAGGATAAACCAAATATAACTTTACATTGTAAATACAAATCAATCCTTATAATCCTAAACGTAGCACAAAAAAGTATAAACAAAGACAAAAAAAATTTAATTTCATTAACTAAAATAGAAAGGTAAAGCATGCAACATATTGCATTAGAAATCCAAATGCATTTTTTAAAATAAACAAACATCATATAAGGTAAAAAAAAAAAAGAATTGTAAAAATCAAAAAATTAAATATAAATACAAAATAAGTTTATATCTCTAACACAAAATAAGAATAAGCTAAAGAAAACTTTACACTACAAATAGGCATCAATCCTCAATCCTATAATCCTTAACATAATGGAGAAAAAAAATATAAACAAAAGTAAGAAAAAGCAATCGATTTTCACTGAAATAGAAAGGTAAAGCATACAACAGATTTCATCATAAATTGAAATACATTTTTAGATAGGCTAAAAAGAAATTGCATGAATCCAAAAAGCAAACTATACAATCCCTTTAAATCAAGCAACAACGAAAGCAAAAAGACTTGCCATATTTTGGAGAACTAAGATACATGATATGAAGTAATCTTCCTAGACCCAATTTTTTATTCCCTTAAGCAAAAACTAAAAATTGTTGCTAATATAATAAAGCATAATAATTGTTACTAATATCTACTACCTAACTTTTCATATGTTTAAAAATCTTGAAAACAAAAAGAAAAGGACCATCTTGTCTAAATTTGCTTGTTTGCCATCAAGTTCTAGTACTCACCTAAAGCAATATGAAAGCTTTTCCACAAAGAATTCCACCAAATAATGTAAAGGAATTTATTGGATTAGAAGTGCTATTCAAATTCTTAATAGAATTAGTTGCAATAATCACATACTCAGTGCCATCGCAATTTAAAATAGACTAGCCGTCATCATGGAATCCAATAACAACATCGTTGAAGCCTTTGCAAATACGATGCAACAATTAAATGATATAGGAAAAACCAACATATTCTTATACCTTCATCTTTCACTTGCAAAGAATAAAGTATAGTCATGTCACCACATAGGGAAATAAAGTCTTCCAAGCTTGAGGTAGCGGGTAGCAAAATTAAGGTTCTAAGGCTTCTTTATAATGAAAATTATATTTTTTTTCCTCTAAATACTAACCCTATTTAAACAAATAAATATAACTTCTACTTCAATCACAAGCCATGAAACTGAATTGTAATGTCAATAACTTTACGAGTGTCCAAATCTCAATTAGAAAAACAATGCATAATATCTGCTATAACTAATTCAAATAGACAATAAGGGTTTTATTATGCTATCAAAATCAAAATGAAAAAAAAAATCATTGAGTAAGTGGCACACATATTATATGTTTAGCTTCTTGTAGTAATATATTAAAAATTAAAAGATTTATGACAAATCCATTTCAATCTATATTAAGCTGAAGCATAGAAGCATAGAGAATTTTAATAAAAAAGCAAGTAACTTTTTTGCTGTAAAAAAAAATCCATATCTAGTGAAGAAAGAGTAGAAAAGAAAGAATAATTTATTACTATTCAAACATATAAATACAAAGAAAGTTGTTGATCCTTACTGATTCCAAAAATTAACAAATCAAAGAAAGCAATAAAATGATAAAAGACTATAGTAAAAAATAGAAACCTTTACCTTTTGAAGAGTAAAGTTGTCGCAAAACTTAAGCACAAATCCAATGAGACAATCCATAGCAAACAAAAGAAAGACATATAGCTTCACAAACATTAAAAATCTCATTTGAAAAAAAATATATAAAAATTATAAATTTTATAGTAGATTTACTATGAGTGTGGATGTAAGGATTTGCATACCTCAAATTTGATAAATGGAAAAGCAATTGCCAAATAGAAATTTGAAATATGAAATGACAAAATACAAATAAAATCTAAAATAACTCTGGTTTTCAAATTTGAAAGCAAGACAAAATTAGAATAATCACTACAAAGCCAAAAATACAAAAAATTATAATAAGAACAATTTTGGTCATTAAAAAAAATATGATAAACTTTCTTAATACACACATACACACACACACAAGGGTGATAGATAAATAGTTTAAATAAGAAGATAATTAAAGTTATTTTTTTAATAAAAACCTAATGCCAAAATAGAGAAATATAGTGAAAGAGTTTAAGTTTTTTTTGTTTTGTATTCACAGTACATAGCGGCTGTTAAAAAAGCCACAACCTTCCTATACTTGAGTAGGTGTATATTCCTTATTTATTGAATTTCTTAATGTAGCTTTAAGAGAAGAAAAAATTATGTTGACAATGAGGTTAGTTTATTGTAAAGTGAAAATTTGTTTTCTTTAAGATGTTGGTGAGTCATTTGGGATTTAGGAATAAAAAAGAAAAGGGAAAAAAGAAGAGATGTAGAAAAGAATGACAATGTTTAGAGTCTATTGACGAATGCACAAAACATCTATTATAAGGCTATTGGTATCGATTATTTCAATTCCATAACTCATTAAGCTATTTAGGCCACAGACTGTAACATGGCAAAGTTTTTAACTCATGACTACGATGTTGCAATGTTTACTATCATGTTTTCATTCATTTTTTTTTCTCTTTTTAAGATCTTAACTAACTCATCTAATAGAAACCAAATATTTTAGTTTGTTTAGAGTATTGGATATACTTGACAAAGCAATAAATTCATTAGTCTAATATGTTATATTCTTTTGCTTAGGTCTTTAGTGTATTGTGTTCATTTGGACGCAACATGTTAAAATTAAAGTAACCAAGCAAGCTGTTTATTCTTATTAGTTCTTTTTCTCTAAATCATTATTATTGATATTATATTTACTATAAATCTTGAGAAGTGATAATTTGTGATAGTATGTTTTAAAACTTAGTTCATTTTTATATCATTGTTTTGCAAGATTGTAAATTCCTTTATGAAAAATTAGGCCCATTATCAATCACTCATTTTAACTGTAATTGAACATTGAATTCTAAAACTTTACTTGAGATGAGACATTTGTAAATTTCAAAAAATTTTAGGTATTTCATTTGTTGGCTCTAACCAATTAGCATGTAAGTCTGAGGTCCATTAGGAGACAATATCTAAAATTTTGTTAGTCGCTAGGGGACAGTAATTGGAGTTTTGTTTATCTGTTAGGGAAGTATACCTACAATTTTGACCTTAGCTAGAGGTCCCGCGAGTAAAAGGATACACTAGCTATAGTTCAATCAGATATTAAGCTTATGTTAGAACTGGAAGCCTTCTTTATTTGAAATATTTGTATAGCTTTTGATGCGATTCTTGGATCATAATAAGTACATATAATGATATTTAGTTTGTATGAATTTTTTTTTTGTTATATATATATATATATATATTGTGTTTGGGTCCAATAGAGACACATCTATTACTGAGTATGAAAGGAAAATTATAAGACTTGTAAATTATGCTCCAAATATTGTAACATTTGAGAGTGTTAGAGTAAGAAGATTTTTGGATGGGTTAAACCCAAGGATTTATGAAGCGGTAGCACCTTTTCAACCAACTACCATCAAGGCTATGGTGGATAAGGCTTTAATTGTAGAAGAACAACTTAAAAACATGAAAAAGAAAGAAGAAAAACAAGTTAAGAGGCCAATATAACCTAGTGAGCTTAACGAGGGTGATAGGAGGAAGAAAATTTTCTTCCAAAAATCCAAGCAAAGGAAACAACAAGCTTACTATGAGCATTATGGCAACAATAATTTTGTTAGTGTGTGTTACAACCATATGGGAGCATGCTTTCATTAAGTGCATAATATCCAAAATTTAATTACATGGATACACCTAAGACATCACGATCCTTAACAGCACCTTAGAATGCAAAGAATGAATGCCCTATAATGGCGAGTAGAAGCCACATGACCAGAAATAGTATTAGAGAGGGAATGCTACGATTATTATAGAATTAGGAGATATAATAAAAATAAAGATTTTCTATATTAGATTTATGATTTATTTTTAAATTATTAAATATTAAATATAAAGAAAAATGTTTTTGAGGGAAGATATTTCATTATAACACAAGATGAAAAATATTTTATGAAAATATAAAAATTAACATTGACATGAGAAAATTAAAAAAAGAAATGTTCAACTTTACAATTTGATTGCCAAGCATCACCTATAGTGAAAATGAATAGGAAAATAAAAAAAATGGATTGTTAAAGATTTTAACAATAATCATAATTATATGATAAGTAGTCCTAGAAGTGTATCTTATCTAAAATGTCATAAAAAGAAATGTTGTTGCAAAAAGTCTTGTGGAGAAATTTCAAGAAGACTGTATAACAATTAAAAGTTTTTTACTATGCTTAATAGTGGCAACTCAATTTTTCTCATAGAAATTGCTAGAAGCACATGAGAAACCTTAGGAAAAGAATTTGGATGTTGGAAATGCTCAAATTGTTTTCAATTATTTTAAAATGAAAACAAGTTTAAAATTCAAATTTTTTCTGTGCAATTCAAAATGATGATGATGATTGAATGGTAATCTTTTTTTTTTTTAGTTAATTTTTTTTTGAGTTAATGATCAATCAAGATTAGCTTATCATCATTTTAGAGATGTTATTTTGGATATCACATATAAAAACAATAAGTATAGTATGCCAATTGCTACATTTACTAGATTTCACTATTATTAATCAATTTTATTTAGTTGTGCTTTGTTACAAGATGAATTTGATAGATCTTTTACTTGGTTGTTTGAAACCTATGGAATAAAGCCTATATCTATCATAATTGATCAAGATTTAACTATTGGGATTGCCTTGGCCAAAATGTTTCCAGAAACTCGTCATCATCAATGTTTGTGATATATTATGAAGAAATTCCTTGACAAGTCTATTCACATATATATAAGAAAAATTATGTTTTCTTGCATTAGTTACAGAATTGTATTCAAGAATCACCCATCATTAAATATTTTGAAAAAGATTGGCAAAGCATAGTGGTTTATTGTAATTTGGAAGAAAATGAATGCCTTCAAGTATTGTTTGAGAGAGGGAGTCATTAATACTAATTTATATCATAAGCATACTCTTTGTTGGGATGAATATGACTCAAAGGAGTGATCAAAATATTAATGGCCTTTTCAATTTTGTTAGCCTTGTGGCTATACATTCTATTTTAATCTTGACAAACTACAAATATTTCAATTTTAATTATATTATCTAACAATTTACTTTGATGTTTTGTTATTACTTTTTTTCAGGATTATGGATCAAAGTTCATGATTCAAAAGATTAACATTTAGGATTAGGATTTATTTTATTTTCAGATCTTTTGTTATTGAATCTTAAAGTAATTTTGATTCAGATATTTCCTTTAATATGATGAAAAAGAAAAACATGAATTAAGCATTTGAAGAAAGTTTCAAAATCAGATTTTATAAAAAAGATTTTTTACTTCTTGAATTGATTTAGTAATTGATTTCAGTTTTAAAGTTGTGTGAAAAATGTATTTGAATTGATTCATTAATCAATTCTTAAGTAAAAGTTTCCAAAAATGATTTTTACAGAAAGTTAAGATTTTAATCTGAATCAATTCACCAATCAATTCACAAACTGATTTTCAACTCTTTGAATCGATTAACAAATTGATTCATTAATGAAAAATAGTTGTAACCACTTTGAATCGATTCATAAACTAAAAGCTAGTTATTCTGTTAGAGTCAGTTACAGCAGTTTTAAATATCCTTACTGCCTTCGATTTTCTAATTCTTTACACATTATTCTATCTTCCTCAAGTGCAAGATTCCCTCTAAGATTGAGCTTTACAAGATTTCTATCTTCTTCAAATTCTTTCTCAATTTATAAGAGTTCTAAATCTAAATCAATACAAATTCATCTTAGATAGTTTGAGAATTTTCTCTTAAACAGCTGGTATTGTATTACTTACCTTTACTTTATTTTTCTTTTTGATTTCTAGATATCTAGAAATCTGTTTAGATCTGCAAGAGCTTGTTAATTTCTTGTATATTTGTTTAGGTTTAGAAGAGCTTATGTAAAATCTTCTAAGTTAACAAGATCGCTGTAAATTCTTGTGTATCTTTTATAATATACTGGCAATTCAGGAAGTTGGTTTTTCAATAAATTGATCTTCTGATTGAGGAATGATCATCGGTGGATGTAGACTTCATCTGAGATTTTAGGTAAAGTTGAACCACTTTAAAAATTATGTAACTCACTATATCTTTCTTTACTACCTTACATAATTTTTTGGTTTTTCTGTATTCTACAACATTATTATTTCTTGCTACAACAATCTAATTTCTGAATAATATTCAAATACTGCAATTGAATTATAAAATAACATTCTTTCTATGATCACAAAAGGAATTTAATTTAATTTTACAAAGGAGATCAATTTAATATTAAAAAGAAGTATAACATTTCCTTAAAGGAATAAAGGCAAGATCCCAAGTTTTAAATACAAACTCTGAATTGTGGGACCTGACAAATTTCTTTATAAATTCTACAATAACATTATAGGAATTTATATAAAAGTATGATAAAGTAACAAAAAATCATAATGAGGCCAAAGGAAAAGAGAATTTTGAATCTTTAATATAGATGACACATTTTGAGTGTTAGCTCAAAAACTAAAGAACTTATTACATTAATTTATATCAAAACTATCTTCCGTAAGTTTCAAGAAAAGTTTGTGAAGATTGACATAAATATCAAGAAGAAGATTAAAACAAAAAAGGACCCCCAATTATATGTATCACGTACTTTATTAGAAGTAGGTAACATAAGTGGTGTTTTTATTATTCAATTTGCAATCATTTTTTTAATATTTGGCATAAATGCTTGCAACCAACAGGATCCACAATGACATCTGATATCATCTTTGGGACTTTCTAGACAGTATCCTACACTTTTAGCTTAGGGCACTCCACGTGTGTTTAAATGATTTGTTACTCTAAATATTACTATATATCTTAGTCATTAAATGTATCTGCAGTTATAGGTTGAGATTTGGTATAAGTCTTAACCTTAATCATCAATGCAAGATCCGATACCTATGATTCCTCCCACTTTCAAATTAGAGCAATGCTCTCACTTGATATATATATATATATATATATATATATGGGGTGATTGAGGGGAGTTACCCCCAGCAATATCGCTCACTAGCCCATGGCTTAGGTACCACCCAGGGTCGGACAGCCACTGGTTAGTGGTCGGGCCACCATGGTTACCTATCAGATACTACTGAGGCCCTACATACAGGACCTCAACACGCTGGCAGCAGAGAGCCTCACTTCGCCCCACTTTCTCTCGTCAATTAAAGAAAGAGTTCCGCCAGGTGCCATGCCAGACTTGCTTAGCACCGGTCGATGGCTTTGATACCAAATGGGGTGAGGATAGCTCTCTCTCTTGTGTTCATGGTGTTAATTGAACATAATGTTTAGGTTTTAAAAGCAGAGATGCAGGAAGTAAACATGTTGAATGCAAATGCAGGGATTTTGAAAGTAAGCATGCATAATAACGGCATATTGTTAATTGAACATAAGGCTTAAAACATGCAAGTAAATGTTGAAAATAATTGAACAGAGTGACGACATAGTAATGAAATATATGTAAAACATGTTAAAACAAATTTTTGAAAGAAGAGCACAGTGGAAGGAAAACTTACAAAATATTATTGATACTTGAACTTCAATACAAGCTTTTGATAATTGAAAAGAAGATTACATCTTGAGAGAGAAAGGATGGATCAGGGAAGAGATAGGTTACAAGAACCATTTTGAACATACAAAGGAAGTATTGAGGTAAGGTTATTACATGATGGAAGTTTTGAGAAGCTAAGTGTGGTCGTGTGTGTTGCCTCGTTCGTTCGTTTTCTTGAAACTACATCTATTTATAGTATTAAAAAGCATCCGGACTTGAAACTTCTCTTGAACTTGTTAAAGGAATCTTTGGACTCCAAAGCATTATTGAATTTGGTTGACGGACTTCAAATTCTATTGATTTTTCTTGATATTCAGACTTGTTCGAATTCTTGAATATTACTTATGATAAGGCTCATCCTTTTGTACTTTGTTGATAAGGTTGATCCTTTCTTTTGTTGGAGAATCTAGAAAAGTGGACAAGGCTTGTCCTTTTGTTGAATTATTGATAAAGATGGTCCCACAGCTGTCAGGGAATCTTGAAACTTTTGAAAAAGTTGATTTAGCTTTTGATAAGGTGGATCCCACTTTTGTCAGGGAATCTTGAAAATCTTGAAAAG
>JANHAO010005464.1:0-22613 GCA_026873985.1 Saraca asoca | reverse complement strand
CAGTTGCTATTAACACTAAGCAGAGTGTGTTTTATGGGACAACAGTGAGAGGGCATAAATTGTTGGACCCATATTTTGTGTTCATCAATCCAATGCCCACTCATGAGATCACTTTCTTGAATCAGCTTCCCAATGAGCTCACTTGCAAGGGAGGTAAGTCTGCTATGGAGGTTGCAAATTATATTCAGAGGGTTCTTGCTGGGTCCTGGAATGGTGATTCTTCTCCCCACTTGCAGCTCCTGTAGGCATTGTATTTTGATGAAGGGGCCGATTAATTTTCATGAAAAAAATCAATGTTAAAACAAAGAAAATCGATATCATAAATTTCTTAATAAGAAATCATTTCCACACATCAATGTGAGCTTTAGTGCTTTACCAAAATGTAACAATTGAATTTACACATCAAATCAATGTCAAAATTTAAAGCTAAGTATTACCTCTGTTTCAACGTAAAATGATCAAGAGCTTCGCAAAGAATAACCAATGCATAAAACATACTTTGACACGGGAATAAAACATTGCCCTTGTGATATAATAAATTGATTAATGACCTAAATCGGAGCTTATAATCAAATTTTATAAGTAATGTGTTCAGATTTGTATGAAATTTGGTACAAAAATCATGTATGAAAAGGAAAATCATGTGGAGTGAATTAGAGAAAAAATGTTTACGTAAATTATTTTTTTGATTTTTTTTTTCTGTTTTAAGGATGTTTTTATAATTTTGATTAAGGTAACTTGTCCAGTACAAGTAGATAATCATGTGATTTTGATCTTTAGATTTTATCTTCGCGTGGTGTGTTGTAACACATTAGAACTCTTTTTAAATTAGGAGAAAAATCTCCATGTTAACTCAGAAAAAGTATATTTACTTATATCATTAGGACTTTGGATTAAAATGCTATTTACGGGAGAGTTTCTGGTAACTCAAGGTTGGTACTAAGGGATTCGTTTAGGGGATTAAGTGTATGGTTAGGAGCTCCCTTTTGCACACTCAAAAATTTGTAATAAAGATTTTAAATGTGAATAAAGAAATAACTCATTTTCAATAAAAATATTATCTTATAAAATTTATCTACTTGTAACCACATTTATCCGCATTGTTTGCATCGTATTAACATATCATATTTGTTAATGTGAATGACCTGATTATTTTTATATGCGATTTGGTTATTTATGTACTATTTGATTTGTGTTTCTGGTTATTTTGATATGATATAAATTATGGGTATCGTCCTTTATTTTTTAAAATAAAATGATGTATGATTGATTGGCTAACTTATTATCAGATATTAAGTGACTAAGTGATGAGTGAAAAATTTAAGTGAAATACATTTCAATAATCAAGTTGTCGGACTGTGACACATAGACATGATTAACAGTGGGAGATGTAGGACTGATGTTAATGGGTGAATATTTATATTTAATATATTAAAAAATTATAAAATAATATGATATCAATATATATATGACATTTTAATAAATGAATATAATAAATAAAATACAAGAATATTGTATGTAATTATTATAATAAGAAAATAAATAATTTTATTTATATAATATTTTAATAAAAATTACCTAAATTAACTATAAAAAGGTAAATTAAAACTCATATAAGAAAGTATTTATATAAAAAAATGTGAATCCGTGCATTTGTTTGATAATAGTTTAGCTTTTTAATATCACTTAAGAGTATATAAATTAAATTAGGGTAATTAATATAATTTAAAATTATTTTTATTTGATATTATATTGTTAAAAAAATTTCTTGTTATAAAAATATAACATATTTATTGAATATAATTTAATTCATTAATAAAATATTTTACATTAAGGATGAGTAATTTCATGTATGAGAATTTTTTTTTTCAATGTTAACAAATAATTGAGATTAAAAAATTAATTTATGTGATTTTTTTAGATAATCATTGTAATCTTAAATAATGTTTCAAATTTGATTATATATGTAAGATTTAATAATTAATATTTACTTTTTCTACTCTCACAATAAATTATTTCTTTTATTTCAAGTGTCAAATTTAATAATTAATTAATTTAAATGAGTAAAGGATGTAAATAAAAAATTAAATAGATGCTATAAATTAATTTATATTAATTATTTAATTATCATAAAATAACATATAAATAACAAAAATTCACGGGCAGAATGCATGTGTATGAGTACGTTTTTGCGAGTTCTGAATGTAGAAAAGTCCAATTTCTTGATACATTTTACGTACCACTCAATAATGAGAGAAAGGAAGTGGAGCTGGTGGGACAGGCAGTGAGCAAATGGTCAAAGTATATTGCTTCGCAAAGCATACGGAACTTTCAGAATTTACACAGAAGCACGTGTCTTGACTCTACTTTGCTAGCAACTTGACGCCCACTAATGGCCATATATTCTTGGTAAAGTTTGTATGCTTTTGGTAAAGCATACAAACTTTCAGAATTTTACACACTTTCAGAATTTTACACAGAAGCACGCGTCTTGGCTCTACCTTGCTGGCAACTTGACGCCTTGTAATGGCCATTCTTCTTCCATAAGGAACAGTTTGATCTGCTCTTCCACATCCTCAGTTTATGCTTGTTCTGCTTTATCTTTGGCCAAGCTATCAATTTTGGGTATGATCTGTTTCCCTTCTCTCTCTCTCTCTTTCTTGTTTGTTTGCCTATTTTGCGCGATAGCTACTGAAATCAATTCTTTTCCCAATTTGTTTTCATGTTCATAGCTTTGTAGTTGAAGCTAGTCTTTTCTTTCTGCATAAATCGACCTTCATGCTGTTTACTGTTTGCTTCCTTTTTTAATGTAGGCATTAAGATTATGAAAGAGACCCTTGTACTGTTGATTCCTATTGTATAGATTGATGGACACCCGTTTTGGTCCTATGGCATCATCGTCATCTTCTTCATCTTCCCTTGTGCCTCATCATCAGATATGTCATGATGTTTTTGTTAGTTTTAGAGGCACAGATGTCCGCCATGGATTCCTTACTCATTTGATTAAGGCTTTTGGTGAGAAAGGTATTGATGCCTATGTAGATGACAGGCTGAAGAAAGGAGATGAAATTTCACTAGCACTTCTCAAAGCAATTGAAAAATCACAAATTTCATTGGTTATATTCTCAAAAAATTATGCTTCTTCAAAGTGGTGTTTGGAAGAGCTTGCAAAGATAATTGAGTGCATGGAACAAAATCAACAGATTGTGATCCCTGTCTTTTATCAGATAGAGCCAACTGATGTACGACGTCAAACTGGGGATTATGGGATTCCCTTTGCTAAACATGAAGAAAGATATCACATGACCACAGTGCAAAATTGGAAAAATGCTTCCAAGAGAGCTGCTAATTTATCTGGATTGTATTTATCAAAATTTAGGTAAGTGTATCCTTTTCATATATTATCTGTGTGCAACAGCTTCTAATCAGTTATTTGTTTTTGAATGAATTACTTTAGTTTGCTGTGAAGTATGATGAAATTGCAAAGACATCTTCTTGTTTTGGAAATATGGAAGTTATTCGTAATTTTGGACATAAAAGGGATGTGTTCTAATTTCATGAAACCTCAAGGGAAGCTAATATAATTTGCTCTTTATTTTTCAACTCAGTATATGCTAATCTAGCCAAAGCTTCATGTAGTATTTCTAAGTTTTATACAATAACAAGTGCCCAAAGTTGCATTCACAATAAGTGATCTTTTCTTTTAGCTAAAGAAGAATCTCAAGAGGGTCTGGTTATTTTTTGAACGCTTTTCAATGGCCAATGATGTATAGTCAAAATGACACGAAAATCATCTTTTTTATATGGATGGGAGGCTTTTATCTTGTTATGTATACAAAAAGGACTATCAAAATAAATAGTACTAATATTTAATACATTTTCTCTTTCTATATATCTTTGGCACAGGAGTGAAGTTGAATTTATTGAAGAAATTGTGAAATGTGTGTTGGAAAAGTTGGACAACAACATGTACCAAAGAGAATTCCAAAATCTTGTCGGAATTCATAGACAAATTGCAAATGTTGAATCATTATTTTGCAATGGGTCTAAAGATGTATGCACTGTAGGCATTTGGGGCATGGGCGGAATTGGAAAGACAACTATTGCAAATGCATTATTCCGCAATTTGTATTCTAAATACAGAGGTTGCTGCTTTAAGGCTAACATAAGAGAAGCATTGGAGAAACATAAAATAACTGATATAGAGATAAAACTTTACTCAAAACTTCTGCAAGAAGAAGAACAACATATTGTCATGAGTTTAGAGGAACCTTGTTTTGTTACAAGGAGGCTTCAGCGAAAGAAGGCTCTCGTTCTTTTTGATGATGTTAATGATTTAGAGGACGTGAAATTTTTAATTGAAGGGAAGGATCGGTTTGGACCAGGTAGTATAATCATTGTAACCAGTAGAGACAAGCAAGTGCTTCAGAATGTAGCTGGTGATAATATATATGAAGTTGAGGCATTGAATGCTAATGAAGCTCTTCAGCTTTTCAGTCTAAATGCATTCAAACAAGAACATCCCAGAAAGGATTGGATTGAGCTTTCAACTAGAATGGTGCAGTATGCCAAAGGCAATCCATTAGCACTAAAAGTTTTGGGTTCCTTACTCTTTAAGTTAGAGCCTGAAGAATGGGAAAGTCTATTAAATAGACTTGAAAAAATGCCTTGTGAAGGAATTCAAAAAGTATTGAGATTGAGTTATGATAGACTTGAACGTGATCATCAAAAAATATTTCTGTTCCTTGCATGTTTTTTCAAAAGAGGTCCAAAAGAGAGCATAAGAATTATACTTGATGCTTGTGGCTTCTCAACCCTTTTTGGATTCAGAAATCTTCAAAATAAAGCTCTCATAAAGATTTCCAATAATTATGTACAAATGCACGACTTGATTCAGGAGATGGGTCAAGAAATTGTTCGTGAAGAATCTTTTGATGAGCCTGGCGAACGTAGTCATTTGTTTGATCCTGATGACATTCATCAAGTACTGATGAACAACACAGTAAGAATCAAATGGAATCAAATTGAATCAAATTTTACTTACTAAATATTTTTGTTTTGAATTGTATGCTTTTTTTTTCTTGCCAGGGGACTAAAGCTATTCAAAGCATAGTCTTAGACTTGAGTAAAATCAAAGATCTTCACTTAAATCCTCAAGTCTTCAGAAAGATGGTCAATTTAAAACTGTTGAACTTTCATGGAAATAGTGGGCAATGCACATTGCATCTTCCTGAGGAGGGCCTTGAGTCATTCCCGAAGCAACTAAGACTATTTCAGTGGATAGGATATCCTTCAAAATCTTTACCATTAGCATTCTGTGCAGAAAATCTTGTTAAATTAAACATGCAATATAGCAAAGTGGAAAAACTATGGGATAGTGTTCAGGTGTGTAGCTTGATATCTTTCAGTTTTACCTTTCTCTTTATAGGGTTTGATAAGTAGTAACACATGTCTGCCTCTTTACATGTCTCTTTTAATTTTTGCAGGATCTGGCAAATTTAAAGGAAATCGATCTTTCTAAATCCGAATATCTGAATAGGCTTCCTGATTTCTCCAAGGCTTCAAATCTTGAAAAAGTAGATCTCTCCCTCTGTGATAGCTTAGTTGATGTTCATCAATCTATTTTGTCTCTCCACCAGCTTGTTCAACTGAAACTTTCTAACTGCAAGAAGCTTGAGAGTCTTAAAAGCGATGTTCATTTAAAATCTCTGAGATCGCTTTATTTGGGTGGATGTGTAAATCTTAAGGACTTTTCAGTTGTTTCCGAGGAAATGGAAACTCTGGATTTGAATGGTACAGCTATTGTGGAATTGCCCTCATCAATCAAGTTCCTGAAGAAGCTAAAAGAATTGGTGCTAAATGGCTGTGGAAATCTTAAGTATCTTCCTAATGAGCTATCTGAACTGAGATCTCTTCGCCGTCTTGATCTTATTGACTGTGTAAATCTTGACCCATCAAATCTCTGTGTCCTACTTAATTGTTCGGAGTCTTTAGAATATTTACTTTTGAACAATTGTTATAATTTGTGTGAACTACCAGACAATGTGCCTGCAAGCTTCAAGCATCTTTCAGGGCTGAGATTACTTGCTTTAACAAATTGCTGGAAGCTTCAATGTATATCAGATCTTCCACCTTCTATTAACTCCTTATATGTTTCCGAGTGTGGAAGACTTCAATCTATACAAGAACTTCCACCTTCCATTGAATACTTAAATGTTTCTAATTGTGGAATGCTTCGACCCATATCCCTGCTTTCACGATCACATGATTTATCACTAAGTGGAAGCAATGTAGAGATCATGTCTGCAGGCTTCAAGCATCTTTCAAGGCTAAGAAGACTAGAGTTAAGAAATTGTAGCTGGCTTCAATGTATATCAGATTTTCCACCTTCCATTGAGTCCTTAGACGTTTCTAATTGTGGGAGGCTTCATTCTATAATAGGGCTTCCACCTTCCATTGAAGGCTTATATGCAATGAACTGTCATTCCCTGGAGACAGTGACGAGCTTCACCTCAATGCTTATACTTCAGAATGGGTTCAACAGCTCAGTACCATATACGCACTTTTCATTTAGGAATTGCATGAAGTTGGGTGAGCATGCACTCCACAATATTATGGAATGTGTCCATTCCAAAATAAAGCAATTACCATGTGGATATCTTCCAGGTGAATTTGTTTTTGATAAAACAGTTGAATTTTGTTTACCTGGATGTAAAGTTCCCGATTGGTTCAGGCATCAAGCAAGGGGAACTTCAATAACAGTACCTGTGGATCTTTCTCCAAATTCCAAGTTCATGGGTTTCATTTGCTGCATCATTGTTTCTGAGTTCCAATCAAATGAAAGATACCAGATTTTGAAATGGGAATGCAAGTGCTACACCGAAGCTAGTAATGGTCAGAGGCTTCTGAACTACTGCAATGTTATTTATATAAATGATGCTTGTGGTGATGAATCGAATGAAGATTGCAATGTTGATGTGAGTTTCCGGCTTAATTCGGATCATATGTTTTTAGGGTATGATATCAAGAGCTTTTCTGATGTATTGAATAGAAGAGACAATGATCAATGCATGAGCAATGAAACAAGAATTTCACTTGAATTTGAGGTTAAAACTGACAAGGGTACATCAGACATGGTGATAAAACAGTGCGGGATGCATCCATTATATGCCTCAGAATACTTCAACTCTGATGAACAATTGGAATTGGAGAAATATTTCAACAAAGAATTCCAACCAGAATCATCAAAGGAAACAGTGTCAGAAAAGGAGTTGGCAATGGTATCAGAATGCAGTAGCACTCTTGCTCCAATTCACAAATCCTTAGCCACTCGAACTGGAACGTGGAAGAATGGAACAAGTGGCTTGAAACAAGTACTTGAATTTTGACAAGAGCAACAAGCATGATAGCTAACCAGGTTTTTCAAGGTGATACAACTGTATGAATTTGACATCATACATGCATATGAGCTCACAAAATTGCATAGATGTTTTCTATGTGAGTGAATTAGTTTTACTTTTTTGCTTTGCAGACAATTTCTTTTGTCACTTTCTTCTGCATTCCTTCCTCGTTGAGTGGACATGCAAGGACCATGGCAAAATCAAATCTTTGAATAAATTACTGTGAGCAACTCGGTATCCCTTATAAGCACTCTTGGAGGTTTTGCTGGTGATGGCCTGCATCTTTATTGCATACATCTTCAGCGAACAACTTTGCGCACCATTTATTAATGATTTAAAGACTACTTGTTGTGTATATCATCTTATTTTTGTGTCAATTTTTACCAATAACCTGCATGTGTTCTTTTGTTTTCTAGACAATTACTTCTTGAAAAAGTTAAGTTTAATTTGTGTTAAGAGAGAGAGAAGATATTTTGAAGTCATACTCAACAATGAGTTAGTATTAATATTGAAAATATGTATATAAAATAGAATCTTAATAGATCTATAATATATTGGCCTATTTTAACTTATTACAATCATAGATTTATTACTTTAACTAATCTATTCACTAACACCTCCCTCAGCTAAAGAATAAATATCAAACATGCCCAATTAATTATGAATATCATTAATCCGTTTTCTCGGAAATATCTTAGTAAATAAGTTAGCAAGTTAATCCCTAATTTTGATATGCCTAAGATCGATTATTCCTTCCTAGAGTTTCTGCCTAACAAAATGACAATAAACTTTTATATATTTTGTTTACTCATGAAAAATTGAATTTGTAGCAATATGAGTAACAGTCCGATTATTACACAATAACTGCATACCTCTAGAGGACTTAATCCCAAGTTGATGAAGAAGGTAAGAAATTCACAAAAGTTCAAATGCAACATGAGCCATAGCCCTATATTTAGATTCTAAACTTGACCGAGATATAATAGTTTGTTTTTTACTTTTCTAGGACACAAGATTTCCACCAACAACTACATAATATCTTGAAGTAGATCTTCGGTTTATAGGACATCTTGCTTAGTTTGTATTAGAAAAGCCTTCTACTCTATAATGACCATGATTTTTGTATAAGATTTCATGCCTAGATGCCTTCTTTAGATATTTTAATATGTAAATAATTGCATTCCAATGAGCGTTTCTTGGAGAATTCATGAATTGGCTTACTACACTAACTAGGAAAGAAATATTAGGCTTAGTGATAGTAAAATAGTTTAATTTCCCCACTAACTGTTTGTATTGTTTTGGGTCTTCTGGTAGTTTTCTGTCTTCTAATCCAAGCTTAATATTTGGAATCATAGGGGTATCACATGATTTGGTCCCAAGCCAACCGGTTTCATTCAAAAAATCAAGCATATAATTTCTCTGTGACAAAAAAATTCCTTGCTTATTTCAAGCAATCTTAATACTTAAGAAGTATCGAAATGCTCCTAGGTCCTTAGTCTGAAATTTGGTTTGAAGAAAAGTTTTCAATTTTGAAATGCCCAAACATCACAGTTAGTAATTACAATATCATCCACATAAAAAAAATCAGAAGAATATAACCAGAATCTGATTGTCTATAGAAAATAGAATGATCATGATCACTTTTCCATATCCAAAATTCCATGACTACATCATTAAAATTTTCAAATTAGGCTTGAGGAGACAATTTCAATTTATATAAAGACTTTTTTAACCTATAAACTTCGTCTTTTTCATATGCCCCTTGAGCAACAAAATTAGGTGGTTGCTTGACATACACTTTCTTAAGTAGATCATCATGGAGAAAAGCATTTTTTACATCAAGTTGATGAAGAATCTAGTTTTGAGAAGTAGCAAAAGAGATAAATAAATGAACAGAAGTAATCCTAGCCATAGGAGAAAAAGTTTTAGAATAATCGATGCCATGAGTCTGAGTATACCTTTTTGCCACTAAGCGAGCTTTCAATTGAGCAAGAGAATCATTTGAATTAACTTTCACAGTAAACACCCATTTGCACTTAATAGGTTGCTTACCATACGGTAAAAGCATAATATCCCAAGTCTGATTGGCCTCAAGAGCCATTATTTCTTTCTCCATAGCAGCACGTCACATATTATGAGAAAGTGCCTCTGAATCTGACTTAGGAACAGTAATAGAATCCAATGAGGCAATAAAGCATTGTGAAGAGATAGATAAAGATGAATAAGACATAAAAGTAGAAATTAGATAAGGGTGATTATGGGTACCTTTTTGAGTGCAACAACAAATATCTTTTCGTTAAGCAATAAACAAGTCAAGATCAGAGGACGAACGAAGTAGATCTTGTGAGGAAGAAGCAGATGAGGGAGACGAAGCTCATGGGATGCTTGTAACAGGTGTTGTACTTGATGTCTCAGTAATGCAAGAAGGATGAACTACATCTGGTACCTACATTTTACAAGAGCAAACATACTTAACAGGAGGAGAAGTTCAAGTAGTGGAAGTAACCAGAGAATCCTAAGGAGTGGAATGCATAAGGAAATGTTCATCAACAACTTCAGAATCTGACACTGAGCAAGAAGACTCAAAAGATCCAAAAAATAAAGCAGACTCAAAGAAATTAACATCATAAGAAATGACATAACAACCTAATTCAAGGGAATAACATTGATACTCCTTTTGACTTTGAGAATATCCAAAAACGACACATTTTAAATATCGAGGATCTAATTCAAAAATTTAAAGATGATGATCTTGAACAAAATGTGTGTAGCTAAAAACATGTGGAGTGAGAGGAAATAACGTCTGAGAAGGAAATAAAAGAAAATAAGGTACCTGTCGATCAAGAATCAAAGATGGCATACAATTACAACAAAAAGGTTATAATAACCACATCTGCTCAGAGCTCCTTAGGCACTTTCATTTGAAACAATAGAGCATGAGTTACCTCTAATAGATGATGATTTTTTCTTCTAGCTACTTCATTTTGTTATGGAGTAACTACACAAGATTAATGAATTACAAAGTGCTGTGATGAATAAAAAGAAAATTTTACTGAAAAATATTTTTTAGCATTATCACTTCGAAAGTTGCATATAGGTGTTTGGAATTGATTTTTAATTTTGGCATGAAAGACACAAAAAATTTCAAAAAATGTGATGAATAAAAAGAAAATTTTACTGAAAAATATTCTTTAGCATTATCACTTTGAAAGTTGCATATTGGTGTTTGGATTTGATTTTTAATTTTGGCATAAAAGGCACAAAAAATTTCAAACAATTTTGATCGATTTTTCATCAAATAAAGCTATGTACCTCTTATTTTATCAACAAAAGTAATAAAATAATGATAACCAAATTTGGAAATAATAGAACATGGACCCCAAACATTTGAATGTACTAACTCAAAAGGGGATCTAACCTGTTTATTGACTCAAGAAATATATGACTGATAATGTAGTTTAGCAAACTGACATAACTCACAATTTAAAGTAGAAATAGAACTTAAACTAGGATACAATTTCTTTAAAAATACTAAACAAGGATGACCCAAGCAACAATGTAATTGATGTGGAGTGAGGGTAGTAAATGTAACAATTGCCTGAGAAACTTTTTCATTAAGCACGTACAACCCACCAGATTTGTATCCCCTGTCAAAAATCTTATTTGTCAAAAGATCTTGAAAAACCCAAAAACCAAGAAAAAAGAAAATGCCATAATTATAGATATGTGTTAATTGGTAGTCAAAAAATAAATTGAATGGGAACTTAGGAAGACATAAAACATTGGATAAAGAAATATTAGGTATAACATTAACTATACCACTTCCAATAATAGAAGCAATAGACCCATTAGCTAAAGTAACATGAGAAGCAAAGGAATTGTGAAAAGAAGACAAAATACTTGTATTACCATCATATGATCGGTATCTGAATCAATAACCCATCTAATGTTGGAACTGGAGAGGCAAGTAGTAGGATCACCTATTTGAACCATAGTGGCAATGGATTGGATGGGTGATGATTACTAAGAGGCTTGGAGTTGAAGATAGTGAGCATACTCCTTTTCAAATATGATTATTCCATGAGTAGTCTCAGATTCTGCTGCAGGAGTACTAGTTATAATATATGTAAATTGAGGTGGTGCATTTTTTAACTTGGGACAATTTTTCTTGATATAATTAGGTTCTTTGTAATAATGACAGATGTAGGCATTATTAGAATTATGTCCCTTTTCTCTTCCTCCTCTACTTCCACGACCCCCTCTAATACCAAATCCTATCAAGGCAAATGACTCATTAGGAATTGTAGATTGAGAAGGCACATCTCCAACATTTCGAAGAACATTGTAAAACACATTTACTTGTATGAGTGGTTCAGAACTGGTCAAGATTTGTTAATGGACAGTGTTAAGCTCAAGGGGTAGGGCTATTAGAAAACATAGAGCTCCCAATTGTTCCTATTGAGTTCGCATTGCCTCAATATCCATAATGATAAGAATAAGAGCGTTTCATTGTTCAAAGAGATGATTAACATCAGAATATGTTTGTAAAATATTTTTACCTTTTCCATTGCGCTGAAACAATGATATGTATAAGTTATATATCTTATGTAGATTATGATTTCTTGAGTACAACTTCTCGAGGAAAGTCCATAAGTCCTTGATTATTTTGCAATGAATAATATTATCCTTGACTTCACTTGCTAGGATATTACACAAGAGGCCAAACAAACGTTGGTCTTCCACCATTTATTTAACTTTGGTGCCATTTAAAAGAGAATTTGAAGTAAGGTGATCTGCCTTTTCAATCCCTTCAAAGAAGTATTCAATAACTTTTCTCCAAGCAAGATACTGTCAACTTTTTACATCTAACTTCCGATCAGTAATTCTAGTTGATATTGGGACCATATATGAAAATAGGATTTTGCATTCTGATTTTTCTTCATCCTTAGAGGTCAAATTTTTATTTTGGTACTCAAATTAGAAGTGGGGTCAACCATCACAAATTATTCAACCAAAAAATCAGAAAAAGGGCACCAAAATTGTAGAAAAAAATAGAAAAATTATAGCAGAACTTTCCAAATTGAAGATTTGACCACATAAGGAGGTGTGCCGACCACCTAATAAGCTCTAGGAGGAAGTGTGTTGCCAGAAAGTGCCTCACATGCTGCCACGTGCCATTGGAGTTTTCTACATGTGGTCCTTATGCGCCACTCAGAACAGACCATGTGTGTTACACGCATTGCCTAAGGAGGTCTGTTGTTCACCGATCTACTGCTTTGTCAACTTAGATTTGTTTTTCTTTGCCTTATGCACTCCGAATCCCTCTGGATGATCTAAACTCTTATGCATGCATTTCAAGATAGATCCAATTTTTCACCAAAATTGATGACTACCAACCATTACATATATTGTATCCAGACACTGGATACTTACCACTAAGCATGTAATCTAAAAATTGTCGCTAAATAGAAACCGTTGTGACTCATGGCATCAAAAGAATAAAGAAGGACAAGAAGGAACAGAACGGATAAGTTTTGTTCGATTAGGTTGGGAAGTGAGAAAATATCTAGGGTTTAGAGGGCTATAAATACCATATTAAAAAAAAAGAGAGAGAGAAAAAAGATATTATGAAGCCATGCTCAACAATGAGCTAGACATATGTATTATATTGAAGATATGTATATGAAATAGAATCCTAATAGGTCTATAATTAATTTATCTAGATTTATTACTTATCTTATATAGGCTTATTACTTATCCTACATAGGTTTATCACTTTAACTAACCTATTCACTAACAATTTGGAAAACCTAACATAAAAAGTAGTAGTGGTCATGGACAATGTTCAAGTAGTAGAAGTATATGATAGAAGATGTACTAGATGTTCAAAATTTCATCAGGAAAACAAATCTCTACATTACTGAACTCTTGCTTCAAGTTTTTGAATTTTTTGATTTTATATCCTAATTACCAATCTATCTCATATCCAATTTTTAGTCCATGAATATTACATATCACATTCACTATATCTAACTTCACTCTCCACTTTTGTGATGCAACTTGAAAAACAAATTAATGTATAGTGATAAGTAAACTATAATACACATATGGTTTTATGTAAATAATTGCATTATATCTAATTCAATGCATTTTTACTTTATTTAAGAAATGGTAGATACTGTATATTTCAATAAGAATTCAAATGGTTCGTTAGCAATTGAAAAAACTTGAGGATAAAATTGTGATCAATGAAACTTTTATCAATCTAAAGAGATCAAAAGTATAGTCTATTTTTGATTATCGTGTTAATATTTTAATAACATGTCCTTTTCCCATAATTATATCTTTATTGGCTCTTCATCTCTATTACACCATTAAGTTTCAACTATTGACTCTTAATAGCTCCAAGACACACATTTGAACCTACATTTTAGCATTGAAATTTTCTTTGAAGAGTACACTACAAAATGGAAATATAACTGTTGAATTCCATTCTTACAATTTTCCAGTTGACTTGCCTAATTATAAAGAGTACTTGATGTCTCAAAACCAGAAAAGATACAAGTTTAAAATAATTTTTCAGGATTTGGTTCTACTATGGTTTATTGCTAGCTCCTGAGAAGAACATAGAATGTTTAATGAGGCAGAATTAGGCAACTTTAGAGGAGGTTCGATTTTTATAAGTTTT
The DNA here is from genome assembly GCA_026873985.1 of Saraca asoca. Lineage (NCBI taxonomy): Eukaryota > Viridiplantae > Streptophyta > Magnoliopsida > Fabales > Fabaceae > Saraca > Saraca asoca. The sequence goes on along the minus strand of JANHAO010005464.1, from coordinate 8,525 downwards.
AATTTAGTGGCAAAGCCTGGATTTTAAAATGATTAATGGTTGTTGTTTTTCCCTTTAGGCAATCTAGTTGGCTGGAACCTTTATGTTTTCGATATTGGTATATGATTATGACCAACATTTCAGAAAATTCTTGGCCATATTGGTATTTTTGTGTTGAAGAGCTTCTTGAAGTCCTAGAGTCTTTAATAAGATAGTTAATCTAAAACTTCTAAGTTTTGATGGATATTATGGGCAATGTAGAATATATCTTCCTGAAGGCTTTAAATCACTCCCAAATGAATTAAGAGTTCTTTAATGGGTAGGATGTCTTTTGAAATCCTTACTAACATTAACATTTTGTCCAAAGAGTCTTGTTGAATTGAGAATGCCAAATACCTTCATGGAAAAACTATGGGGTGGAGTTCAGGTATGTGTGTTGTTGACCCCTTTTAATTTTTGGTAAAATGCATTTAACCTTCTTTCTTTTTTTTTTTTCAAAAAATGTACTATTTACCTTCCTAGTTCCTAACCTCTGATAAGTGCAGCAAGTTTCTATATTTTAATTTGTGTGTGCTTGACCCCTTAATGTTGTTATCCCTAGCCCCTAATTTTCTAAATTAAGCAAAATGATATTTTAATGACAACAAATTGTTTTGATTAAGTTTTAATTGATTAATTTTCTATGTTTCTGTTGAGGATGGCCCTGAACTTCCAGTAAAAGATGTAGTTTAAACCTTTTGTTGAAAGTTTTTCCTCTATTTTCTAAGCAAATCTTTTTGAAAAATTAATGCAAAAAATATTTCAACTTAGTGCTAAATGTTTTGCCATATTTATTTGGATAGAAGTTGATTTCTTGGAGTGTTTTATAAGGTATAAAATTGTTAAAACTGTTGAAAATCTTGGAAAAATTTTAAAAATTTCTTCTCTGGAACTCATGATTCAAATCGTACAAAGTTAGTTCAACACATAATTTGAATTGCAAGGCATGAAAGCTTACCCTGCTCTTGCGAGCATAATCATGAAAATTGTGTAAAAATGCTCTATTTGAATCATGAGTCTTGGAGAAGAAAATTTTAAAATTTTTCCATGACTTCTAATGGTTTTAATAATTTTATACCTTATAAAAAAACTCCAAGAAATCATCTTCTAGCTAAATAAATATGACAAAACATCTAGCACTAAGTTGAAATGTTTTTGGTATAATTTTTCAAAGAGATTTGTGTTAAAAACAAAGGCAAAACTTCCAAAAACCATTTTCAAGTTTGAGCTAATCCTAACAATCTTAACCTTTTACATAATATTCAATAAAAGGCCTAAACTATATCTTTAACTTGAAGTCCGGGGCCATCCTCAATAAAAACACTAAAAATTAATCAATTCAAGTTTAATTAAAATATTTTGTTGTCATCAAAATATCATTTTGCTAAATTTGAAAAATTAGGGGCTAAGGATAACAATTTCCTCCTTCTTGATGATGACAAATAATTTTAGAGTTAGCAATCAAAGTCTTTGATGAAATTCATCATGAAAAGAAATCAAGGTAAGGCTCCCCTTCAATATATCAACCTCTCCTTAAAAAATATGTGAGCACATATCCCCAAATATATACTACTCCCCTTTTTGGCACATGAAAAAAAAAAAAGAATAAACAAAAGAAAACTAGCGATAATAGAATATATCAAAATTATCCATCAAAAACAAATTATCCATAAAACAAGTTATCCATTAGAGTTAAAATAAGCAACAGTCATAACTAAAGAGTATTGATTGGGAAATAAGGCTAAGGGAATAATAAAAGCAACATGAAAGCAAACTAGAAATCCATCACATTTGGAGCAATAGCATTCTGAATTTCATTGAGTTGGCTCTTTATAGTGTTCAGGCGGCTATAAAGGTTTCTAATTTCTACAGAGTCCAATCGTTCATTGAGTTGTCATTTTGATTGTTCCACTAACCATATAATTTGGAGTCATATCTACTAAAGAAGAGCTAAAGTTTCATTTTACAAGTTAGAAGCACCACTAGAAGCTAATCTTGATACAGATCCCGAAGCAAAACCATCAAGTCTTACCTATCTTCCATTCATAAATTTCATTTGCATCTGATGCAGAGTTTTCTCATTCATAATTATTGTGCTATCCATATTTTTAACCTTTTTTTCCAAAGAAAGAGGCACTCGAAAATACACAAACTTTGGATAGCATCATCTTATAGGGTAAAAAACTCTGAGTTGGCTTGGTGAAGAAAGTGCCCATGTATAAGATGATGAGATATGGAATGTTGATTTCCAACCTTTTTTTTCATAGGCCATATCAGAAATAATTCATCTTCTACAATATTGGTTGAAATGGTGTGACGGGGTAGAATAGTCTTCATAATTGTGTAGTGGAGGAGATGATCCTCTATTGACAAGATGATCATCATTAGCTTCCTAGTGGTGACTATAGGTGCAGAATTAGGAAAAAGCATTTTAATGGCTTCTTCCTTGGAGTAGTCTTTAACTTCCTTGCTTGTTATGAATTGAGCACCTCATTCCATATTAAATAGTTTGCAGAAAATTTCTACATACAAATTTATTGATTTTCGCATGAAAGATGCAGAAATTTCCCATTAGCTAGTCTTAGGTTCGCATAAAACATCTTAACTAACCTAGGATAGTAGGGGCACTTTAACTAACAAAATCCAACAACTTGTAATTTTCTAGCAGGTTGAACAATTCTAAATGGTTTTCCTTAAGGAACTTCTTATCCTAACATTTAATAGGAACAATAGCTTTCTCTTTGTACTAGGTGTACCTTTCATATGATTCAGTGTTGGGAATAATCTTTTTACTTCAATAGTTGTGTTTATACAGTAAACTCTTTTATCACCAGCAATTTTCATTCTCTTATTCAAACTAGAGGCAAAATGATCAATCATTTTGATTTGGTGAAAATGAGAGAGAAGGGGTTATATGGGAGATTTGGGATTTTGTGAATTTAGGAAAAATTGATGAAATTAATTAGTTAAGATTGAAGGAAATGGGTAGGAAAGTGATTTTGTGGAGAGAAATTAAAGTTTAATTAGTTACATTTTGTGAAAAAAATGAGATTTAGGGTGAAGAGATGCCAAAGATAGGCACTAGGGTTTGAGAGAGGAGATGCGATTTGGGTTGAAAATGAGCTTGCAGGCTTTTATATACCACTTACGATCAGAATCAAATCAATAGCTTAATGAACGATTGGACTCCATTAAAGCCAACATTAATGCAGAAATTAGAGACCTTCACAGCTGCCTGAACACTATGAAGAGGTAGCTTAATGAAATTCAAGATGTTATTGCTCTAGATGTGGCAAATTTCTAGTTTTTTCTTTATTGTTCCCTTAACCCTATTTCTCGATCAATACTCTTTTGTTATAACTATTGCTTATTTTAACTCTTATGGATAACTTGTTTCATGGATAATTTGTTTCTAATGGATAATTGTGATAGATTCTATTATTGTCAATTTTTTTTTTGTTTATTCTCTTTTTTTATGTGCCAAAAGGGGAAGTAGTATATATTTAGGGATATGTGCTTACATGTTTTTTCAAAAGGGAGGTTGATATATTGAAGGGGAGTCTAATTCTTAAGGGGAGCCTTGCCTTGATTCTTTTCATGATGAATTTCATTAAAGACTTTGATTGCTATGTTTGTTAATCCCAAAATGGTTTGTCATTATAAAAAAGGGGGAGATTGTTATCCTTAGCCTCTAATTTTCCAAATTGAGTAAAATGATATTTTAACGATAACAAACCATTTTGATTAAGCTTTAATTGATTAATTTTTAGTGTTTCTATTGAGGATGGCCTTGGACGTCAAGTTGAAGATATAATTTAGAGCTTTTGTTGAATATTATGTAAAGAGTTTGGATTGTCAAGATTAGTTCAAACTTGAAAATGATTTTTGGAGGTTTGCCTTTGTTTTCTAAACAAATCTTTTTGAAAAATTATACCAAAAACATTCCACCTTAGTGCTAAATATTTTACCATATTTATTTAGCTAGAAGTTGATTTATTGGAGTGTTTTTATGAGGCATAAAATTATTAATACCATTGGAAAATCTAGAAAAATTTTAAAAATTTCTTCTCAAGGACTCACAGTTTGAATCAAGCATTTTTTTATATGGTTTTCATGATCATGCTTGTTGGAACAAGGCAAGTTTCCATGCCTTGTTATTTGAATCGCGTGTTAAACTAGTTTTATGTGATTTGAATCATCCCTTGATAACCTTGTTTTCGATTCTAATTGTGTTCAATTATGGACTTATCAAAAGTTCACAACTTCAGGAGAGCAGAATCATAATTTAAACTAAATTTTTTCAAGTCAAATCATAGGCTTCATATTTGAATTTTACGATTCTAATTGTGAGTCTACTCAATCTTCAAAATTTGAACTTGCGATCATGATCGCAAGACCAGATTTACATATAACGGGTGGTTTTTTAAAATGTGATTTCATTTAATATAAACACCCATTTCACATATTTTCATAGTGTGAAAACACATCTCTTCAAAGGCAAACTGTTTCATATACATCTATTCTTTAACTATTTTCTTCCTTTCATTGATTGGAGCTAAATTTAGATAATCCTAATCCTAATGAGCTTCATCTTTGTAATTTTTTGAGTTGTTGTGTTCTTATCATATTTCTTTATAATCAAATTTTAAACACTAGGAGTAACCTAACCTAGGGTAGTGAGTGGTTGAGCTCTCTATTTCTTCTCTTTGAGTGAAGATCTCAAAGATATTCACAATTGTGGTTGAGCAATTGCTATATTGAAGCTTTTTCAAGTGTTTGTCCAATCTTGAGGGTTTTGTTTAGTGGATTCGAGCTTGGATGGAAGTTTGGAAGTGAATGTAATCTTTTTTCCCTTATTCTTTTACTTTCAACACTTTACTTTGAGTTGCTTTATTATTATTTATTTATTTTATTGAACTATTGATATTATGGTTACTGTTGATTTAGATTTTATATTTGTGGATGATCATTTCTTGTTTCTAAGAGAACTCTCTGTGTTTGCTAAGTTTACAAGGGATTTGAACAAAACAATTTTTGAAATTGAAAATTCTAAAACCAATTCACCGCATTTTGGTTGAATCCATAGTTACAAATGTTAGTCTTCTTTCAAACTCATTGATGAAAAGTCATGTGACATGCAAATGATTATTAAAAATGCAATCCTTCTGTCTGAAAACATAACTTCTTAATATTTTTCATTTTTAATGCTGAATCCCTAATGTTTACAAGTTGTATTTTTCACAACTTTAGTCAAATTTTTTACTGTGGGGGGTTTTGGAATTGAAATGTAGGAATTAAAAATTTATTTATTAAGATAAAGGAATTAATTTTTATGAAATTATGTGCATGCTACATGATTCTTTCTTTCATGAATTTGACAGAAAATTGATGTTGTTTAGAGTTGGCAACTAAAATTATAAAGAGTGTGATGCATGTTTTTTAAAAGTCATTAAGTAAATCATATGTAATGTAAAGTACATGAATATTCAATCCATTTTACTCTTTAAGTCAATATATTATCGATTCTTTTGATGTCTTTGTCACTTAATTCTTACAGGACCTTGCAAATTTGAAGATAATTGACCTTTCTAAATCCAAAAGCTTGATTGCGCTTGCTAATTTCTCCAAGGCCCCAAACCTTGAGTACATCGATCTCTCATAGTGTGATAGCTTAGTTGATGTTCATCAATTTATTTTATCTCTCTAGAAGCTTGTTGAATTGAGCTTGTCTCATTGTAAAAACTTGAAGTCTTCAAACCAACATTCATTTAAAATCTTTGCAATAGCTCAGTCTATATAGCTACATAAGTCTTAAGGACTTCCAACCGATTTAAGGGGAAATGGAAACTTTAGATCTATGTTAGACAACTATTAATGAAATTCCCTCATTAAATCTTGCTATCCTCTTTGAATACTTTCTCTTGATAGTTGCAGTAGTCTTGATATATCAAATCTTGGTATCCTCTTTGAAGGTTTATAATCTTTAGTAACCTTATTTTTGGACAATTATTCTAACTTCTTTGGACTTCTTGATAATGTTAGCCTCTTATCAAGGTTAGAAAGATTATCAATGTTTGGAACCAATGTGGAAACCTTGCCTAGAAGCTTCAAGTATCTTTCACAACTGAGATCCCTTGATTTAAGTGATTGTGAGGATTCAATGTGTATATGAACTTTCTTTTGTGTGAAAATTAGATGTTGCTAACTGCAGCAAGATTCAGTCTATGTTAGAGTTTCCCACTTGCATTGTGTCCTTAAAGGCCAAGAATTTTCAATCTCTCAAGACTCAATGATAAGCCACAAACTCAACAACAACAAAAATCTTAGCGAATTCCTCGGCCAAATAAGAAGTATATGGACTGAACCTGAGCAGCAACGTTCAAGTCCTAGTTTTTAGTTAGAGTCCCTTTTCTGTTAGCATTGAAATAGCCATTTTCTTTGAAATTTGTTATTTATGCTTCCATGTATTAGTTTCTATTTTCTACATATGGGTTGTGGTTATAAGAATAGGAAGAGTGGTGAAGGAATCTTTTGTATTTAAACTCTTCTAATGAATAAAAAAGTTAGTCAGAAATTTTCCAAACTTTGTGCTCTGTTTTCACCTAAAGAGAACTTATTTACTGATTTTATTTCATAAACTTTGACTTTGACCTATTATTGGTGTTTGAGCCTGGTTCTAATGGCAACCATCAAAAAACAGATCGAACAGTTGGAAGTTGGGCAAGGAAAACTTGAAGATAACATGAGCCAAGTAGAATTGGGTCTCACCAACAAGTTACATCAAATGGAAAAATCCATCCACAAATTATCAGAAGCTTTGTTGTCCAACGAAGAGGGATCAAGTACCAATGCCAATGATCATCATGGCTATTTCAAAAACACAAGCGACACCTATTGAGAAGAAGTTGAAGGAAGTCAACAAGTCTTCTTATCCAAATTGGCTAAACTAGAATTCCCGTGGTATTTTGACAACGATCCAACAAAATGGTTCAATAGAGTGGAACAATTTTTTGAATGCTAAGGCATTACGGCAAACCAAAAGGTATCGCTAGTGTCATTCCATTTGGAGGGGGAAGCTAATCAATGGTGGTAGTGGTTACACCAATCCTACAACGAAGAAAAAAGAGAAATAACCTAGGTAGATTTTTCAAAAGAACTTTGGGCTTGTTTCAGACTGATGGAGTGTTGATAAACGGTTTGTTGCGGCCGAATCAAATTAGAAATTTATAAAACTAAAGCTACCTAAACTACTTGTAGCATAGGTAACCCAAGTCGAACCCAATGATCATTTATGGATATTATCAACTAATTAGGAGCTAGAAATAAGGGGGGTTGGCAGAAAACTAAGCTACAACTACACTAACAGAAAACATACAAAATAGAAATGAAAACAAAGATAGACAAGCAACCAGCCAAGGGAATTAACTTGAGATTAATACATCCTAGATCATTAAATATTCATTCAATTATTGTTAATCATAACAAGGATCCCTAAAATGATTAATATGTTTTATGCAAAACTCAGCCACAAGCAATCCATCAAAATTTCAATGCATTACTTAGTTTTCCTATCCTCTTCTAAAGTGATTATCAAGATCTCAATAACCATATCAATATCTAAATTAAATGGATCTATTCAACTCAGATATCACAATAAAAATCAAGAGGAAAGGAAGAGAAAGGGCCAGCAATTGAATGTAGAAAGACATACCAGAATCTTAGCATTAATCTTTCAAGTTATAGCCCATTGGACTGCTTACAAGATTAGCCTTCCATGGAGGCTAAAAAATATAGAAAAGAGGGAGAGTAAAATCTTGCTCTCTACCTCACAAAAATACACAGCTAAAATACACTAAAAACTTAACTAAAACTGAAGCAAAAGGACTCCAAGCAAAATGGTTTTGTTAGGGTAAAAAGAAGAGAAGCTAGTTGCATAGGTATATAGGCATAATGGCTAGTCTGGTTGGCAGCCTCTACCATTGCATGCGGGGGCTCAATGTAGATTGCTTTCCCTCCTTTTCCTGCTCTCTTTCGGGTGTCCAGCTGGCTAGTTGTGGGCTAAAGCAAAGGGTGTTGCATTGGGCTCAAGCTCATGTCAACTGGGGCCTTGAAAGTCCAATTCTGCAGAGCCCATTTTTATAGCATCTCTGCCCCTGAATTACAGCTCAGTTTTGATACCCAATTTGATCATTTAAGCATGGGCAGTCTTCATAAGAAATGTGGCTTTATGTCTTAGCTTCCATTTGGGCTTTGTTTAACCTCATTTGGATCTCTATAGCTCAAGTTATCACTTGTTGAATGCTTGGAGGTTAGGCTGCCAGGGATAGGGTTGGACAACATTCTGATTCTGATTTGAGCTCCAATTTTGGATGACCAATTGTGTGATTCAGCTTTTACAATCTTCGTGAAAGTTGTAGATATCTCTCTTAGATTTCCTGAAAGATAAGAATCACATCAATTGGATAAGTATAGCTCGAGATATGCTCAGAATACAGAAACTACTCAAA
>JANHAO010005463.1:0-22593 GCA_026873985.1 Saraca asoca | reverse complement strand
TTTTCTCATTAATAAAGGGTATAATTGTCTTTTTTCCTACAAAAAACATTCTCATGTCATGGGAAACTAAGATTCCCAACCCCCCAATGAGAATGTTTTTGTGGGAAAGTTGGCTAAAATGGTTCCTGGGAATCTTAGTTTCCAAGAATGTATTTTTAAAATATGGCTATCAAATATGGGAAACTTTGTTTCCCAAGTTAGAATTCCTGGGAAACTAAAAAGTTTCCCCTACCAAACACCCCCTTGTGGTAATGTCGTGGAGCTATTAACTACTTTTGACCTAATCTTTTTTAAACTTATAAATGTAATCTAGTTTCAAATATATTTATGAATTGTTTAAGCTATTATTTGAATTATTTATACATTGTTTATGAATTATGATGTTTAATTGGATATTGTACTCATTATGATATAAATATTTGGGATTCTTGTAAAGTTTTTGTAAAGGACTTTTAGATTTTTTTTTTAAATATAGTTTTATTACTATATCAATATTTGTAGAATGAGATCAAATTAAATAGTTCAACTGAATCAGTTGTCACTCCCCACACTATCCAATTTGAATCAATGTCAAAATTCGTTTTAAGAGCCAAATTAAGAAAAATTAGAAAATCAATCAGGTTTTTAAAAATCAGTTAGTCAATTTTTTTAAATTTTTGTTTTCGTTGGGTTGACCCACTGTGTTTATATATAGCAAAAAAAAATTAATAAAAAATAAAATTTAACACTTAATTGACTAAAATATTAATAATTTATGTTATTTTTTAGCCTTTTATTATTTTTTATAAATTATAAGTTCATAATTATAGTGTAAGTTAATTATTATTTAATTTTTTTAATAATTGTATAAATTTTTATTTATAACATTATCCTATTCGACTAATGATTTAATTAGTTGGATTAATTGAATCATGATTCTATAACTTTTTTAATCTATTATTCAATCCAATTTTTAAAATATTATACTATTATATTTTTTAGATTTTAAAAAAATAAAATTGCAGAAAAATTTTATTACTATACTTTTCATAAGTTTAAAAAGATGGATTAGGACTTTTATTTTGCTACCCAGCTTAAAAAATGACTTTGACTCGTTTTGACGTATACAATATTTTGGGTCATGATTTAAATTTATGGTGAAATTCAAATTTTAACGATAAATATGTACAAAACAATTCTATTCTGAGATCGTTCACTCAAGAATGATCAATTTTAAGAAAGGAATGAGAGTAACCATGATTCAAGGGGTTTTCTTTTGCTACAAAAGAATGGTAATGATGTTGTGAAGATAAATATACACCAAATAACTTGTACAAATATGATATATTTACAATGAGTAATGTTAAGTATTATACACTAGGATTACTCGTATAACTCTCACTCATTTACTTTCAGGATTATACTCCTGTAAGCATTCAAAAATTTTATACAAAAGTCATAATTTTTTATATAAAATATTATAATTTTTTGTAACAATTTATAATGAATATAAATTTTACATATAATAAATATATAAAAAGTTATATAATAAATTCTTTAAAAATTTTATCATTAGTATATAGAAGATACAGCTTTTAATTAAAAAAATAGAAAAAAAAATAGAATTCTCTCGTAAAATCTGCAGAATATATACTTATAAAAATTTTCTGAATACAGAAGCATAACCTTTACTTTTAATTTTCAAATTAAGACTCAAAAAATAATGTATTGGTTCACAGTAATTGTGTGATTTTGTGCCGATAGACTGTGTTACATGGCATTGTGTATCTACACAATTAATGTTATTCATTAAAAAAAAATCAAGGTAAATTATAATCACTTTTTTTAAGATTTAGTGGAATTATATACAGATCTTTCTATTTTAAAAAATGTATAATGACATCTCTTTTCATGTATACTTATCTCTTTTTTCATCTATTTTAAATATATATTTACATCTCTTATTTTTTTAAAAAAATAAGTATATATTTATAAAAATAAGAAAGATATGAATATAATTACATTAAATCTTAGAAGAGGTAGATATAATTTATTTTAAAATTAAATTAAAAATCTTCCATTTACTTGGGAAAAAAGCTAGAATGTGAATGCTGCACATTTCTTTAGAGGCATCCGATATTGTTTCGCCCAAATTAGCCACGCCATCCAGGTAAACCCAAACATAAAGGAAAAAACCACCCCCCCCCCCCCTTTCAATACGTGTTTTATAATTTTAAAATTTTTTATCATTGCTTGTGAACATCCAAAAGCTACACTACAACGTAAAATTGAGACCTTAACCGAAGCCTTTTCTCCGCTGTTACCTAGTATTCAAGGTTTGAATAGAAAAGGTATTACTTTTATTAAATAAGAAAAAAATGAATCGACCTACCGAAGTTACAACTTTTATTAAATAACTTTTATGTTTTTCTCAAAATAATAAGACTTTTCAAATTTATATGTTACGTATCTATGGTGCAGTTATACTTTTATCAACAACAAATAAAATATATATTTTATGTTCATTTACAAGTATAATAAAATAATATAAATATAAGAAAACACGAAACACATGATAATATTTCATGCAAGTTTGATGTAAATACAATTACACAATCACTTGTCACAAGTTAGTAGTCGTTATAATTGTACTGTGCGATATATAGTGCCAACTATAGGTCAATATATCAACTTTTTAATAAATTCAAGTCATATTTAGATAGATAACAAGATAAAATATATTTTGATTGCCCATTACAATGAAATCATATGCATAACATATGTCGGTAGATAACATGAGTGTATAGTTGAAGCATTTACGCTTATCAAGCATAAAAAAAGTTTCACAGAAATAATTTATAGTATATATTAAGAATGAATTTTTTGAATAAAGAAAAGGACAATTCTATTTTATTGATATTTGACTCATTACATAATTTTGAGTATGTAGTAAAAATTTCTAAGGCACCACACTCTAATTCCTAGCTTATGTCACAGTACTTATCTTGGTTATCGAATAAGCCCTCCCTAAAGAGCATTCTAAGTTAAAACCCTTTTAGCATAATAGACATACTTTTTTCAAATTGATATAAGGACTTTTTATATAACTCAAAAGGGAATTAATGTGTGATCTCATATGGATTTAAAGATAAAAATGCAAGAATTAACAGCAATATGCTTTTTTTCTTTAACTTACAATAGATAAACGATCTATATTAAAAACACATTAATGACTCCAAAATAAGAAAAATAATATATAAGTGTATTTATTCTCAAATTTACACCACTGAGACTCTTTTTCATATTTGATTTTTACATTAAATTTTATCTAAAGTTGAGCCTGTTTGCCAGTCATGTTGGTTTACTAATACCAAATTTTGTATGAATTTGATGTAAATACAACTATACAACTAGTAAATGAAATCTAAATTTGTTTTTTTGGGTAAAAATATAATTTTTTAAAACCTTTTTTGCTACAATTTTAGCTTGGAACTTAAATTTTTTTATTTATTTGTTACCTGAAAAATAAATCCAAAATTCTAACATTTTTTGAAAAAAAAAACTATCAAAAACATATGAAAAGGTTTTTATAAAAATTGCACAAAAATAAAAGAAAGTTTATGAAAAAGTATAGTCTTTAAAAAGACCTATATATATATATATATATATGTAGCTCTCCCTTTCATAGTCATGGACTTTCTAATGGAGAAAGAGAAAAAATAATATATATATATATATATATATATATATATATATATATCTGAAAGCCACTATGCACCTGAACTAAGCTTCGTTTGGTGGTGATGTGAATCGTGTAATCTTAAATTAACAAACTCCAAAATTTAAGCATTAGCCATCACACTAAACTTTACGTAAACACAATCTAGTATAACAAAATTAACTTTTGATCAGTCACGTGGACCGGCCCCATAATTATCGCCAGAAAAAGATAGAGAATCTAGTTTTAAAAAAAAAAAAAAAAAAGTGCACAGAATTTCCTTTATTAGTTGCACAATCACATAATGTTGCTGGATGCAGACATTTTTATGTCTTATTTTTATTTTTTAATTATGGGATTTGTTGGCGCAATTTAGGCCGAGGAAAGGAATATAACAGGAGAGTATCGGATGGGAAGAAACTCATGAGACCTATATATTATTATTCTTCTCTTCATTTTTTTTAAATAGTAAAAATGATAAATTATTATATATATAATTTAATGTTTAAATTTTAATTATTAATAAAAAAAAGTCTCAAAACAACATTAAATATCACTACGTTATTAAAAATATTTAAATACACGGTTTAATGTTAACAGGTACTCATTGATAATCTTCATGCAAGATATAACATCAGAATAAATCTTAATTCATATTTGAAAATATATGTAAGAATATTATTCCATAGAAAAGGTGTGGGAATTAGGATCCACCTAAGCTTTTTCCTGAAAATAAGCATTTTTTTTTTACTTTATTATTCTTATTTCCCTCTCACAAGTAACCAGGGCTTAGAATTTTAAATTCCATTTACTTGTAAGTAATAATGCTACTCCTATTCTCTTATCTCCACCCTTCACAAAGGATGGGATCCAAAATTTTGAACCCTACTTACTTTTGAAAGGGTGTGAGTAAGAGAGAGAGAGAATAAATGAATGAGAGAAGATTTATTTTCTTGTGAGAGAGTATAAAGTAAAAATAAAGAAGTGTAAATAGTATTGTTGATTTAAAATGTGACATGAATGAAAGTGTAAAATAAAATGTGAAAATAGCAAAACCTATTAAATCGAATTGATTTTATTGTGATTGATCAACCTATCTAATCCTAGTAAATTATAAAATTTTAAAAAGTGAATGGTTGATTAAGAAAAAAAAGAAGGGAAAAATTAAATTAAGAATATATTTGCATAGTATACATAACGCAATTAATTGCCATAATTTTGATCCAGGATCTTGGTGGAGACGGCAATAGTTTGGATAATGGCGAAAGCAGACCTGAAAGTCATTGAAGATAAATAATTATAAATAATATATAAAAAATAAAAAAATATTATATTATTAATGTATGCGGTTTTTATTAGGACATTTTTTATATAAAATAATATGAAATATAATAAAATTTATGTAATTAAGATTATTATCATAAAAATAAATGTAATAAATTTATTAATATTCTATTAACAAAATAATTAATTAAAAAATAGTCGACTAAATTCAAAACATCAAATTAGGAATATATACAATTTTTTTTGAGTGAATTGTATATATATACAATTGTTACTCTTGTGTATATTTTTTTGATATATGTACATAATATTATGATAATGTTACTTTTATTTTTTTTTTATTTACAAAATACCACTCAATTAGGTCGATGAGAAGTTCAGTATTAAATTAATGTAAAAGAGTGAGATTATGCTTTTTATATAATAATAAGTTTAGTAATTTATTTAAAGGAATTAATATGGTCTAAATCTAAAATTGAATAGACACATTAAAATAATTAATACTGAATAAATATTATAAATTTAGCATATATATACTTATAATACAAATATAGAAGAAAATATGTGTAACTTGTACGTAGGTTCAACCATGAAAAAATTTCTATTAATGCATTAATAAAATGGGTCTTTAAAATTAAAATATAAAATTTAGAGGGTTCACTAATTACCTTTTAAATATAAATCTGTTTAAAATTAATAAAAACACTATGTAATTCTTTAAAAAGTGTAGAACTCGATGGGTGCAATTGCACCTATTGAGATCTATTTTGATCTGTAAATTGGATTTGGATAGACTTGATCTAATTTGCATATCTGCATCTATTAAGAAGTTGTTATTCCAAATCCGGTAATGACACAAACCTGTTAAAAATCCAACATAAAGATCCAATAAGGATTTATTTTGGGAAAAATATACTAATTGAAAAAATATAAAATCGTTTTTATAAATAATAATTAATTTATTATATAATATATTATCTAAACAGATTTAACATGATACATAAAAAAATAAAAATCTATTAAATATTTAATAATTAAATTTAAATACAAATTATTAATTAACCAGTCTAATTTAAGCGTAACATCTTAAATAAATAACCATGCATGGGTTGGAATTTATTAGATCTGGATATTTTTCCTCTCTGCTGGATCTTTAGACGGGACAGAGACTCATGAAGGTAAATTCTCTTGGCTGTAACTGTACTATGATGCTTCACATTTTTGCCCATGAACTACGTGTTGACATATCATTATATAATAGCAGGAAAGTCCATAAATTTTCTAGACAGAATCCATTAAAGACCATTATTTCTGAAAGCTTTTCTGGTTCTTTTTTCGGTCTTTTTGGCGTGAGAAATCAATCAAAGCAATCAAAATTCAATCTGTCTTCCATTTTTTTTTTTGTCAAAAATAGATTTTGATTGTCCCGTTTATTTTCCCCCAAGAAACGTTGGTGTAGCGTATAATTTTCCTTTATATTTTGTTCTTCACGTGACTTGTGGGGTGAAGCAAACAAGTCCTTTCACATATATTTTGGATGTGAAAGTGGTGGATGTTCTTGGAATCAAGGTGAAATAGGTCATGTTCAACACCCAAATAATTATTATTAGAATATTGTCCCCAAGTTAATCCCAATTATCTTATGAGATTCCAGAAACTAAGTGCTTGTTTTGAATAGTTTTTAGGTATTTTTGTTTTATTATTTTTTAAAAATAATTCTAAAAATTATTTTTTTAGAATAAAAAATTGATTTGAATGTAAATTTTGAAAAAAAGTGTTTTCTATTGAAATATATTTAGTATTATTTACAACTTTACTATTAATGAAAAAAGGTGTTCTCCTTATTTTTTAAGAAATCTAAAAATAGTTTTGCATAAAAATAAGGAAAACGCTTTCTAAAAGTTATTTTTTCAATTATATTTTTATAAAATAGTTTTTTTTATTTTTTATAAAAAAAAATACAAAAATAAAAAAACAGGCTACCAAAAAACCCTAATCATTCTTGAAATAATTGTTATAGATCATCAATCAATTTTAAACACGGAAACAAATATGAAAATACACTCTTCACAATTATCTCATGCATTCATTAAAATTAATTATATTAAATATTTTTATTAACTTTGAACTCATGTAAATGAGCTAACTACCTTAGCACATTATATGTGTTGATCTATGACGTTTGTCTTAGCTCAAGTATACGTTACAGCGTATTAGCACCATAGCTCATGTATATATAAAGCACAATTGAGACACTCGTGCAGCACAAAACAGAGGGCAAACCTGAGAACACAAAATCATGTTCTCTTCAACTTCATGCTTAGCAACTTTTGTCCTTCTTCTATCAATAATTTCCTTCACAACTTCAATCCAAGAAAGTTTTCTTGAGTGTCTCATTTCCAAATCCGATGAAGCATTCCCATTCTTTGAAGAAATATACAATCCAAACAGTATTTTGTTCCCTACCATCCTTAATTCATCTGCACAGAATTTAAGATATCTGTTGCCATCTGCGCCGAAACCGGAGTTTATATTCACACCTACAATTGATTCTCATGTCCAATCTGCTGTGCTTTGCTCCAAGCAACTTGGGATTCATCTCAGAGTCAGGAGTGGAGGCCATGACTACGAAGGCCTCTCCTACGTTTCCGAAATCGAGACGCCTTTCATACTCGTCGATTTGGCCAAGCTTCGCGGAATCAACGTCGATATTGAAGACAAAACGGCCTGGATTCAAGCCGGCGCCACCATTGGCGAAGTCTATTATAGGATTTCCAGGAAGAGCCCGGTGCATGGCTTCCCGGCTGGCCTCTGCACAAGCTTAGGCATTGGTGGACATATCACAGGAGGTGCATATGGCTCCATGATGAGAAAGTATGGCCTCGGAGCCGACAATGTCCTTGATGCAAAAATTGTTGATCCAAATGGCAGAATTCTTGACAAAGAAGCCATGGGAGAAGACCTTTTTTGGGCAATTAGAGGTGGTGGAGGTGCAAGCTTTGGTATAATTCTATGGTGGAAGATAAAACTTGTTCCTGTGCCAGAAACTGTTACAGTTTTTACCGTTACAAGGAGCTTAGATCAAGAAGGAGCAGCAAATCTTGTTTATAGATGGCAGCTGGTAGCACCAACTATTGATGAGAATCTTTTTATTAGAGCCATAACTTCAGTAGGCAGTGGTGGAGATGGCAAAGTTGGTAAAACTGTGACAACTTCTTACCAAGCTTTGTTTCTTGGTGGGGCTCAAGAATTATTGAGAGTAATGAGGAAATCTTTTCCTGAAATGGGTTTGAAAAGAAAGGATTGTTTGGAAACAAGCTGGATCAAGTCTGTGCTTTATATTGCTGGCTATCCAAATGATACGCCCCCTGAGGTTCTGCTTCAGGGGAAATCAACATTCAAGAACTTCTTCAAGGCCAAGTCGGATTTCGTGAGGGAGCCGATACCGGAATCCGGGCTGGAGGGTTTGTGGAAGAGATTGCTTGAAGAAGATAGCCCATTGATGATCTGGACTCCATACGGAGGAAAGATGAATGAATTCGCAGAATCTCATATTGCTTTCCCTCACAGAAATGGAACACTCTACAAAATCCAGTACTTGAGTCTTTGGCAAGATGCATTAGAAAGTGCCTCAACGCATGAAGATTGGATTAGGAAGCTTTACAACTACATGACTCCATATGTATCTAAGTTCCCAAGGGAGGCATATGTGAATTACAGGGATCTTGATCTTGGGATCAACCAGAAGAATAGCAGAGACTACATAAAGGCAAGTGGTTGGGGAAATTTGTATTTTAAGGACAACTTCAATAGGTTGGTTAAGATAAAGACTAAGTTTGATCCAGAAAATGTCTTCAGGCATGAACAGAGCATCCCACCACTGCCAGTTTCAAGTTATAGAGCAAGGGTAAGAAATCCAAGAAATGGTATTAATTAAAGCTGTGTTAAGTATTGTTAGAATCATTTGGGCAGGTATTTATGATTATTTTCTAAAATGGCTGAATAGGTAATTTGGAGGAATAAGATAATAGTATGAGATTTGTGGTTCTGGGTTCCTGGGTCAGGTAAATGTTGTAAAAATATTGATAAAGTGTTTTTAAATTGTTGTTCTCTGTGTGTTTGTGTATGTGATTATTGATTAGAACATGTTGTTTGAGAGCAGAAGGTTGGTGACTCAAATGTTGTTTTGCTAGTGAAAGTCATTTTCCATGGATACAATTTCTCTGACATAAGATTCACTTACAAAAATAGATATGTAGTATAATGATGATTAGTTGATACTGTATAAAAAATTAAAAAAAAAAAAAAAAAAAACTATCAAGATTTAGCATTTACAAGAGGATAAGTGCTGATATAATCAGTAGAAGTTGTGAATAGCTATGACAATTCACTTTGAAATTGAGAAAGGGATTGTCTTCTACTACTTCGGGATAGAGATACTTTTTATCTCGTGATAATGGAGTAAAAGTTCATACCATTTTAAATTTTGGAAATAGGGCAAAACTCATAATCCCGGTTTTATTGAATGTTGTATTATTCAGAGATTTAAAAAATATTATTTTATTTTTATTTTATAATATATAATATATTTTAAATAAAAATAGTTAAATATTTTAAAATTATATATTTATGATATGCATCAAATATCATAGATAATTACATAACAAAGAGATATCTCAATTTGAGATAGAAAATTTAAAATCAATGTTAATTATATATGAACTAACTTGTATCCCTTATGACGCCGGAATTTAATAATTTTATATGTAATGAATATAAATTATAAAATATAATATGCATTTAAATATTAGTAACCATAATTATATTTATACCTATTAAATGATTATATAATTAATATAATTATATTAATCTTAATTCTGAAAGAATACTACATTTCTTTTAATTTAATAAAATTATTATATCAATATTTCAAATTAGCTAAATTTATCATTTAAATTTTTCATCTTTTCAAAAATATTTTCTTAATATATTAATATTTAAATAAATTTATTTATAAATTATTTTGTTTAAAAATTTTGAATTAACTATTTTATACTAGAAGATTTAATTATTTAATTAATAAGAGTTTATACATAATTATAACTAATATATTATTTCAAAAAATATATATTTTAGAAATATTTTTTGAATTTTTAGAGATATTTTAAATTGAAATTGTGATAATTACTCAAAAGTGATAAAAATTTCAAAATAAGAAATTATGAAATATCAAATTTAGTATTTGATTGATATTTTAAAATAATATAAAAATTTAAAGAACAAAATTTTTAGATAATCATTATTTACTGTATAATAATTAGAAATTATTAATGATGTATTAATAAGTATTTTATTTCTATATAAATATAATTATTTATTATATATTTAATACATATGTAAATAATTTAAATTAAAATCTATTAATGAATTTAAACTAAAAATTGAGTGTCGGTAATTTTATTAAATATTTTTTTGAAATAGATAATTTTTGTGAAGAATAAGGATATACAACATTCATCAAAGTAATTTATAATTTAAAAATTAAAGGATATATTATTAAAATTATTTAAATTTTAAATTATATAACCCACTAAAATATTAAAATATTTTAACTTTTATTTTTAATATCAGTGTTTAAATATAATACCATCAAGTTGAAAATCATTTCAATAATATTAAATAACAAAATTTTATTATTTAAATAAATAAATAATTCAAATATTAAAAATTTGAAATCAAAATATTATTTGATAATTTAACATATTAAAAATTTAATAATTTAATAACAATAAAATCAAAAATTTAAATTAGAAATAAAATAATTTAAATAAATAATTATTGTTAAAATAGATAAACATATAAGTTTTATTTTTAATTTAAATTGGAATAAAAAAGAAAAAAAATTAAAATTTCTTCTTATTTGCTCTTTTAAGACAAGTGGAATACTTGTTGCATAGTAACATTTGAATAAAAGTAAGTATTATAGCTTTTATGTTATTAGAAAAATTTAAAATTTTATTTACTTATGTTTAGGATTAATTAATGGTTATGTGTGAATTTGTAACGCTCAACTTTAATATTTGTATTTTTTCTTTTTTATATTTTTTTATCATTCTATTCTCTGTAAGTATTCATAGAGTTTTGTTATTCCATAACATATGAGAATGAGAAAAATTTTATCCTTGATAATAAATCATGAGACACATATATATTTTATCCTTAATATTAAAACATGTGATAAAAGAAGACTCATCTACTAGCCGTACTGTTGCCATTCCTATTAGATAGGCAGGTAATTTCAAATACTACCAAGCAAGTTTGATAATGAATCTAATCTAATGGGATAACGTGATCTCAAAATCACAAACTATCTAATGGAAGTCATCAACTTTTTATCATATTGTACATTTTAATGTAGTTTTATCATATTCTGCTTTACTATTGGCTTGTTCTATGCAATAGAAGGATCAAAATTTTTAGGCAACTTAATTCGAATTTTCTTTATAATTCTTTAATCATTGATTGTATGATAAGGATCTTTATAAGATTTATCAGTTGCATAATTGTAACAAAATATTTACTAAATGTATAACTCTTGTGTGAGGATATCTCACACCTACTTTAATTTCATGGCTCCTATAATATAAGAAACAACTTAACACAAGATGCTCTCTTTGTTATACCAAGAACATCATTTATTGCCTTTTATTGAAATTAAGTGTTACAAATTCTCCTTTTTATAGATTATGATACTATTGTTCAATGTTTAATAATTCATGTATATTATTATTCAAAAGACTTGTATCCTCACACTATTGTTGTCATTGCCTTGCACTATTCACTTAACTTTTTAGCCAGATAACCACACGATGTTGTTATTCCTTTTAAGCAGCCACCCTGTTTTCATTTTTTTTTTTCACTAGAACTTTTCTCAATTCTTAATTGTATTGGTTGTAATGTTACTGATTAATTATTTTATTTAATATATTATTTATTTATAGTAATTACTTTATGTAATTATTATTATCCTAACTTTTAAGTTTTATAATGTTGACAATGGAATTCAATTAACCAGATTCTCTGAAATCCTAAACTGCAAACTGATAATGTGAAAGAGGAGAAGGATGAAGAGATGAAGAACAAGAAAACGCTAGAAGTTTTTAAAGTGGTTCAACTAAAGTTGATTATTAACCCTTACGTCTACAGTAGTGTTATTTCTAAGAATATTTAAGTGTACAGTATATAGTTTCTCTCTATATTTTACAAAGTATGCCCTCTGTCTAGAATTGGCTTTTTTCTCTCTCAGTTGCCCTCCTTGTACAAAGTGCTTAACCTCTATTTATAATTATTGGGATATACAATCTTAGTGTATTTCAGAAAAGGAAAAATAATAAATTAATTATAAATTGATTTCTCCTAATTGACATTTACAAGTTGTCCATACAAGCTAGCCATGCAAATTGGTCCCATTCTTGGGTTTAACCAAAGTTAATTTTCTGGAAGATGATTGAGGTGGCATATTTTGACCAGTGGGCTGGAGCTCATTGTCAATAAACTTAGAGCCACAATGTAACACCAGAAAAAAAAATGAAGGACTAAACTGAAAAATTCTATAAGGATTAAATTTAAAAGATTTGAGGGAGCTGGGCCTTTGTTAAGGTGACATAAGAGAATGGGGGTCAAAATGAAAATTATAAAAATGGTTTTAAATATAAATAAGGGTAGAGCCTTTACCTGATAGCAGCCCCCCTCTTTCTTCCCCGCGGCCCCTCCTCCTTTCCCGCTTCTCTGTTCAGGCTTTCTCCGAAATTTTTGAAGTCTTGTGCTGCGTCGGGATACATTCGGTCAATAAGACCAGCAGTCACCTTCCCATTTTTCTTCTGTTGTGGAGCCTCTCTCTATGCATTTTGCTTCTCGTGCCCGAAGCTCCCTACGGTATCGGTAAGCAACTTCCATTCGACTATAACTATGATTCCCGGTGAAGCAGCTTTATTTGACTAACTCAATTTCGATCACCATCGTCCTCTCCGACGTGTTTCTATGGCTGGATAAGCCAATAGCAGTACGGTTCATTCTTATCCTCCCTGTTCTGACTGGTTTGGCCAGCCATGGTTTTCGGCCACTAGTGACGCTCTGGCCGATGGCGAGCTGCCAGTAGGTCTTTTGTGACACGATAAGTAATCCTAAATTATCGGATTTATTTTGTAGTATTCCTATAATGATGTATCAAGAAAATTGAGTAAAACCCAAAACTGCAAAACTGATGAAATTGGAAAATTTCACAATTATTATGATTCAGATACATTTCGGATAGAGTACGGAGTTCATAAATGTCTGAGTTCTAAGATTTTAGTAAAATTTCGAGTAGCTAGTTTGGTGCCTTTAGAGGTAAGTGAGTAGTTCCCTCAAGTAATTTTTCCCTTCGTACTTTTGATATTATATTTATGTATAAAATATTATGATTTTTGAGAAACTGGGATTTTATTGTATGTTTATGTGATTTCGAAATTTTGATCATATGTTGTTCGT
This sequence comes from Saraca asoca, assembly GCA_026873985.1. Classification (NCBI taxonomy): domain Eukaryota; kingdom Viridiplantae; phylum Streptophyta; class Magnoliopsida; order Fabales; family Fabaceae; genus Saraca; species Saraca asoca. The sequence continues at coordinate 9,083 of JANHAO010005463.1, read as the reverse complement.
GTTTATGATAATGAGTTATTATGAGGAAAACGTGAATTTTGTCTTGATTGTATTATGATAACTGATGGAAATATTTTCTATATGTTAAATTGGAATGGAAAAATGCTTTTGTTGTTTTCTGAATATTTTGATTAAGTTGCTTACCCAAAAATGGATTATGGTATACTATGATGTAAAAATGATGTTGTTTGAGAATTATGCTATATGATGGATTTTGTTGAATAATTTGGAACCCTAGAATCGCGGGAAAAAACTCATTGGGAACCCGCGAGTGCACTCGTGTGAGTGTGTGTGATGGAGAGATAAGGTGGGATAGAGATGATAGCATGAGAACCCGGCGGATATGCTGAATGAGTCATACAACATAAAGACTTGGCGGATGTGCTAGATGAGTCATGCTTATATGAAATGATGATGTGATGGTTCCCTCTTGGAGTTGCCCTTGAGATTTCAGTAAATGTTTAATGTAAGAAGCTTTGGTAAATTTTGAATTTGTTATTGATTTGATTCATCGCTATGTTAATATATTTATTTTATTTTATGGTATTGAATCATGATGTTGATACCTACATTGTTGAAATCTATACATCTACTTATTTGATATTTTTCTTGATTATTGATATTTTGAAATTGTTTTGAGAATTATAATTACTGAATGGGTAAGCATAATTCCAAGAATTTAAAATAGTTTTAAACATGATTTATAAATGATTTTTTTGAAGGAATTGTTTACTCACTGAGTTTCTAAGAAACTCACTCCTTTCTTTCCTTTGTTTTCAGAGTCAGAAGCCTTTCTGGATTCCTGTCCAGTGCACCACCCTCTGCGGAGATTGAAAAGTATAAAAATGATGATGTGATTTGGTAGTTGGTTAGGAATAAAGACTGCATCATGTTTGTGATTGAGTCCCGAATATCCAATAGGTTATTATTGTCTAGTTTGGGCCACTGCGTGTCTGTTTAGTTGTTGTACAGGTATTGATAGGCATGTGGCCCTTGTTGTGCATAAAGGCCTTGGGCCTGGGCGTCCATCTTATAGGAGAGACTCTATCGAATCTTCAATAGAAATAAATGTACACACATTTATTTTTTTTCTAAAAATGATCATTTATATTCAAGAGTCAATTTGCATAGTCAGGCTTGTAGGAGCTTCCCTACGAATGGCCTTCTACATTGGTCATGTGCCCGGGAGTTGGGTCGTGACACACCTCCTTGACCTTTGTTTTATTACCTAAGCTTACGGTTGACGATCTGGTACTTTTGTTCAATGACCTCAGTCTTAGACGAGCTGGGCCTTGTCCAATTGGACTCATCTATTGGGCTTTTGCCAACCCATTTGCATAGATCCAAAAATACCCACAATATTAGCCCCCTAACTCTCAATTCATTCTACTGATTGGGAGCTGAAGTTTGCTGGCAAAAGTTGATGATCGTAATTTGCAGTGCTGTCATTCAGACTTCTTGTCTTACTGCTTTATCTGCACCAAACCATGCATTTAATGTGCATGTTTTGTAATTGTTGGCATGGTAGCCTTACTTGTTACTAAACTGTTTAATTAGGAGTAGCTGGACAGCCTCTGGATTCATTAATGAAGTCGAACTAGTCTTATATAAGGTGTGGAGGACTTTTTTCCCTTTTTCATAGGATGGTCTGATGGGTGCATTGGCTGAGCCCCCCCATATTTATGATGAACTAGATTTTTGATAAAGTGCTATGAGATATGTATGGTCTGCTGTATAGGAAGTTCCCATGGACAATTCCTCTTTGAGGATCCTAGGAATTTTCATAGCCTTCTCATGGTGATGCTGATGAGTTCACCTTTGTTCTTTAGCCTCCTTGCATTGTGATTAACCATTTTAGTTTCTTCAAGTACCTTGGGGGCAATAAAGCTGAGGTAGGAGCTCCTGGCTTAGGAGGAGGACAAGAAAAAACTTGAGCAGTTAGTTTGCTCATTGATCCTCTAGCTTGATGTTTTAGTTCTTTGAAGTCAGCCTTTTTTTTAGGATAAGATAGCTATAGCCTTATTCTGACTTATATTCTTGAATCTTTATGTATAAATCCACCTCATTGAATGAGGTTTTTGATAAAATTTTTCACATTTCCTTGCTTTTCCAAGCACATCATATGGAATGTTCTATATATCACAGAAGATAACATGTAGGCTGTCCTGAATAGATTCTTGTAAATCATAACTAAATAAATATTAATTAAGTTGGATGATCAATCAGTCACATTAATTTGCCTCAGTTGTCAATGAACTTGAGCACTAGAGTACCTCAGTTGGTAATGAGTTTGAGCACTAAAGTGCCTCAGTTGGTATAAGTAGAGTGCCCAGATAGGTCACACAAAAGCTGCTCCTCAGGGTAGTAAGTCACATGAATGTGATGACAAGTTTGTTGCTCAGGTAGGTCGTAAGAATGTGACTTTGTCAGTAATCTTGTTACTCAAGCAAGTCATAAGAATGTGGCTCTGCCAGTAATCTTGTTGCTTAGGCAGGTCATAAAGATGTGCCCTAGCAAACAATGACTCTTAACACCTCAGCTGGCCTTGAGTCTTCAGCTGGCAATGAACTTTGTAGGGTGAGAGCTCACTATTGATTTGAATTCTGTTGAAAACTTCTTCAAAGATTTAGTAAACACAGATATAAATATATAAGGGAATAATATTACAAGATAAAAAGATAAGCTGAAATTTATTGAAAGTACGAGCACAGATGTTCGGCACTCCTTTTTTTTGCTTATTTCCTTATTAAAATATGGTTCTCATTGAGAGAGCCTATTCTTGATCAGTTGCCTACTAAGGCTATTGTTGTCTAGGTTGTTGGGGCTGTTGAGGTCATTGTCCTGAAGGTTACATCACATAGTCCTTCAAGTAACCTCTCTCGATGAGATCTTCAATGGCATCCTTGAGCCCAACATTCTGACGTATTATGCCCATCCTTATTGTGATAGGCACAAAACCTATCTCGATTATCCCTGAACTTATTAGAAGTCCTTAGGGATTTGGGCTTTCTGAAGTTCTCCCTATCATTTTCTGCTACAAAAATCCTATCTTGTGTATTCGATAGGATGCTATAGTTGCTATGGCAACCTTGATGCTAAGATTGCTCATTCCTAGACTTCTTTGCAGTGTGATTGTTAGAGTTGTCATTCCGACTCTCATTGTTCCTTTTTTTATTTTGGATGGCTTTGTTCACCTCGACCTTCTGATCGGACTTCCTTGTGCCAGAGGTTTCTTCCCATATGATCTATTTAGTAGCTTGTTCATAAAACTTGCCCAGGTCCCTTACTAGAGATTTGTATATGTTCTTATATAGCTTTCCATCCTTGTGAAGTCCCATTGAGATCACTATTGGGATGCTCTCATTGGATGGATTCTCCACATTGTTGACCTTGTACCTGAACTGAGTGATGTGGTCTTTTAGTGATTCATTCCTCTGCTAAAAGACTATCATGAAGTGGCAGGATGGTGTGAGGTACCTTTTAAGCACCTTATATTGGCTGATGAATTTCTTCTGGCATTCATCCTAATAATGAATGTTGCGAGCTGGGAGACTCTTGAATTATGTCTGAGATATGTCTCCAAGGGTGGCTGGGAAGACATAACATTTGACCAATGGATTGGTCGTCTGAAGATTCATCTATACATTAAATGCATCTAGGTGATTTTATAAATTACTATCCTATTATATTGCGAGATAGTAAAGATTTTAAATTTATGAGGGAGAGGCTGAGTCTCTATCTTTCTTGTGAATGGAGTTTTCTCTTCATACCAATCTTGGCTATTCTGGGCTCGAGGGCACTCTTCTAATTGTTTTACCCTCTAGAATAGCTTTTCTATCATCGAGTTTTGTGTCTCAAATCTTCGATTGGAAGTTTGCTGGCTCTTTTTACCTCCTTGGTCATGGGAGTAGTGACCTGAGGTATATCCCTAGCTGGACCTGTTCAAGCCTTTCGCTTGATGTGAGCTCTCACATCATGAACCATCATGATTTTCATGAGCTCGATGAACCTCTGATCTTGTTCGTAAGTGGGAGGAACGAGCTGAATCAGCACACCTAGGTTCTCCTATAAGTGTAGTAACCTTAACCTACTTTTGCATGCCCAGGGCTTGTGCTTGCATCAGCACCCTACCTGCCTTAGTTAGTTCTTTTACTGTGTTGTCAAATATTTCCTGACGTTGGCACCATGTTTGCATTTCGTCAGCCCCAAAAAAAATAACAATAGGTTGGAGGTGGGCCGTGGAGGCAAGCCAACAGTGATAACTGTAGCAAGAACGACAGAAGTGTTTGCTACTAGAAAGACTGGTTCCCGCTGCTGTTGTACGTGACCTTCAGGTTGATCAACCAGAGTGTTTGAACGTCTAGTGGTTATTTCTCTAGCCATCGCAGTTGAACAGAGAATTAACCAGAATACAGTATGGGCCCTTCCTCTAGTGTCAAAATGTTGACGGTGGAATTCATTCAACTAGGTTTTCTAAAACCCTAAATTGTAAATTAATAGTGTGAAAGAGAAGAAGGATGAAGAGAAGAAGAACAAGGAAACACCAGAAGTTTTTAACGTAATTCAACTAAAGTCAATTGTCAACCCTTACGTCGACGGTAGTGTTATTTCTAAGAATATTTGAGTGTACAGTATACAGTTTCTCTCTATATTTTATAAAGTATGCCCTCTATCTAGAATTGACTTTTTTCTATCTCAGTTGCCCTCCTTGTACAAAGTGCTTAATCCCTATTTATAGTTGCTGCGATGTATAATCTTAGTGTACTCCAAAAAAGAAAAAATAATAAATTAATTGCAAGTTGATTCCTACCAATTGACATTTGCAAGTTGGCCATGCAAGTTGGTCTCGCTCTCAAGTTTTACCAAAGTGAGTTTTCTAAAAGATGGTGAGGTGGCATGTTTCGACCAACAAGCAAGAACTTGTTGTTAATTGATCTGGAGTCACAGCCTTGACCTTTGTTCTGCGATTTGAGCTGACGGCTGGCGATTTGGTACCTTTATTCAATAACCTCAGTCTTAGACAAAGTGGGCCTTATCCAATTAGATTCATCTATAAAGCTTTTGCCAGCCTATTTGCATCGATTCGAAAATTCTCACAATATAATAATAATAATAATAATAATTTTCTCACATAATTTTAATTATTAAAATTTCTTTTTATTTAAATTTAATTTTTTTAAAATTAAATGTAATTATTTATGTTAATATTTATGTAATATATGTTGACAATATTAAATATATAAATTCATTAAACCTTAAAAATTATCTAATATTGTTTTAATATATTAAAATTATAACTTTAATATACATATGAATTAAATATAACTTTGATCTTCTAAAATATGAATTGTGTGATTGTGGTCCCCTTTATTTAAAATAATATATTTTGATCTCCTAAATATTTAATTGATGCACTTTTAGTCCAATCATTAAAATTTTTATATATAATTAAGGAAATTGCTGAGGTGTTTAATTTTTTCCTCCTTTTTCTTTCTTTGTTTTTTTTCTCTCTTATTCTTTATCCCATCTACATCAAAATCCCAATAGCTGTCATTCTAGTGACTAATCAAAGTGCCTCCATAGCTAAGCAGCGAATTAGAATGAAGAAAGTCAAATTAGGACTTAACTATAACTGGAATAGAAAAGAAAGCAAACTATAACAAAATCAAAAAGGCACCCTACAAATTGAGGAATTGGTTTTTCACTTTAAGCACTTAGCATCAACAGAGAATCTCCCTCAAAAGGCTCAGCATCTTCAATCACCTGATTCACAGGCTCCTTTTGAGCTTCGTCGAAGAAGTCAACAATAGCCAACTAGAACAACTGGTTGGTGGCACTGGAAACTTGTTAGAGATCAACCTGCAAATTATGGTTGACGACGAGAGGATATGGTTGGTTTGTGGTAGCCGAATGAGAAAAAATGGAGGCCACTGGAAGAAAAATGGAAAGGGAAATAAAGGAGAAAAAAAAGAGAAAATAATAATGTAGAAAGTAGGTGGATTCGTTGACCCATTGACCTCATAGAATCAAATTAACAATCGATCCACGCCGATCAGGTCCATGCATACCAAATTAACAAGCGGACCAATTTTTTTTTTCAAAATTGTTAAGTCATATCTTCCTATAATACATACATTAAAAAAAAAAAAAGTTAGAATCTATTCTACTTAAATTCAAATAGCACATTATTTAAAAATAATTAAATCTATTTCACTTCAACCAAAATACTAAACTCAATTGAATTTGATTATAGAAAAAAATAAAAATCAAATTTTAAAATTATTTTTTAAAAAATTTAAATCAAATGTTTAAAAATTTTGAAAAAAAAAAAAACAAACTAATCTAGTCTATCCGATTAACACCCCTAATAAAAAGTGCATATTAAATTTACAATAGTATAGATTTCAAATAACATAGTTAATTCCCATAAATTATGTTTAATAAATAAGCATAAGTTTCAAATTCTAAATTATTAAAATTAAGATATCCTTATTGTAAATTAGTGAGAGAAAAAAATAAAGGAAAAGGAGGTGAGAAAAATAAGAAGAAGAAGAGAAGGAGATTGTCAAAACACTACCACCTCAACATCATTTTTTTTTTTTTAACGGAAGTGGATGGAACCTTATTAGCAAGACCAAGAGTGTATTGATTAAATATTTAAGGGACTTATATAGATTGTCTTAAATAAAGAGATCAAAATCACATAATTTATAACTTATGAGGCCAAAATTATATATATACATTAATTAATTAATATTTATTATATATTATTATGCGAATAGCTTAGTCCATTAAATCAATAAAATTAGATTAACGGATTAACCCATTAATATAACAGGCCAACACTTATAGTGTCATATTCTTATTAAATTGGGTTATTTCGTACTAATTTTTTATTAAGTTGAGTCACTGCTCTTATTTTCAATTCCAAAACAAGCAAAATTATATTAATACTAGGTCAATCAATTAAACTAAACCCATTTTAATGCATCTATGCTGGCCGGTAATTTATTGAAGAAACATAGAAACAAAATTTACTAAAAACTTACAAGACTTTTATTAATATTTATGAATAATATATAATTAAATTAGTAACTCAAATTAATAATTGTAGTAAAAGACTCTTAATAAGATAATAGCTCCTTAGAAACATAAGCACAATAACTATGTTAAAACTAAATAACTAAAACAGCAAATATCGGTTCAGCTGACACGTTCAGTTAGGAAGATACTTGGTCACCGAATCGGCCACACATCTGTACAGGGACTTGGAGTTAATTATAACGATAACTTTTTACTTATTTGTTAGACATAAAATGATACAAAATTTTAATTTTTTTTACAGAAAAGGTCATAACAAATATGAAAGATATTCATGAACTTTGCATTAAAAAATTGCTAACAAACATCATTTATATATGGAAATACTATTCTTCTGATGAATGGTTCTATGCTTACACTCAAAAGAAAAGTGCACCACTCGCTCACTTTACAATAAATAAAGATGAAGTCTTTTCAAAATTTTTAAAATACAAAAACTTTCTCTATTTATTTTTTAGATTATATAAAAAATCATTTATATCCAATTATTATAACAATTTCGTTAAAATTTTCATTTATTTACCTGTTAACACTTCTAATGGTTTATCTCTAGCTTCAGTTCTGACTTAGGCCTAAAATTGCATAGCAGTTGAATAATAATTCTAGACTTCAGACTCCAAAGTCCAGTGATCTGTGGAGGAAGTAAGCATACTCTGCTTTCCCCTTTGTTTGGATGTACGAAAAAGGAAATGAGATGAAAAGAAAATTTTGAAATTTGAAAATTTTGTTACAACTCATTTTGATAGAAAAAAATAAAAAAAAAATTAAAAATTGAAATATTTTATCATTATTTTTTTTTTACTTTAATTTTTTTCCTTTTTATATTTTTTACTGACTTTTAAAATTTTCTTCCTTTATTTTTTTTCTACCAATTTTTCACCAACCCAAAGATGAGGTTCAGGCTTGAGACATGAAGCTTTTCCCTTTCTGATAATGGACACCATAGATATAGAAATATCTTTATGCCTAGACATGCCTAATAATGGATCTACCTTTGCAACACCTTTTTCCATTTTTTAGTCTTTTCCTTTGTATTTTATATGGAATTGTTAAGAGATAGGTACATTTATTTAATTTCATATGACTATTTCATCAATGTTCTATTAGTATTTAATTTAGCTTAGCATACATAAGTGGTTCCCATATAAAGAAAAGCCGTATACTTTGTTTATTTTACACTTCACATTTTTTTAGTAAAATTTACACATAACACTGAGATAAATAGTAATTTTTTTTTTACCGTAGTAAAAATGATTAAGTCATTGGAATTACGAGATAAATAATAAATTTTAAATATATTAAAAATCAATTTATGTACCATTTTACATAGAGCTCCTTTAATAATTAACCAGCTTTATATCCTGTCAAGAAAACCTTTTCTCAGGCAATGAAGTTTCACTTTTTTAATCAGGTTTGTACATTTTGTTTGAAAAAGATGATAGTGTTAGTGTCAAAATATATCACTATCAAGTTTTTAAACCTACCTAACACGGTCCCTCAAACAATGATAAATAATAAGATACAGTTACACCTCACTAGGAAAACCAATAGAAAAAGGAGGATAAAAAATTACCCAGTATTCTTTTTGGCTTTATTATGCATTACATGTTCAAAATAGTCGTATTTGAGAAAAATTATCTTCACCTACTGAAGATTCTAAGGCCCGTTTCAATATGTGAAAAGGAAAAGGAAATAAAATTAAATAAAAAGAGAAAAGAAAATAAAAATTATTATTTATTTGAAATATTTGACTCAATCAGGAAACAGAATCAGATTATTTGTGATTACCTTTGTTGCTGTTTAGTTGTCAAAAAATATAATTAATAAAAATAAAAATACAATCCATTTTATAAATCTCAAATTCCATTATTTCTAAAAATTTTAATTTCTTATTTTGTGAAATAAAAATATTTTTATTAAAAATAATTATTTAATAAATATTATATAATATAATAAAATTATAATTATTTAATAAAAATTAT
>JANHAO010005462.1:0-22600 GCA_026873985.1 Saraca asoca | reverse complement strand
GGGAAAAGTTAAACAAAAACCATAAATTAATAACTATTTAAGAGGTGATGATCGTCATTTTTATAGGTACATTTTCCACTTATCAGTACCAAGGCTCATCCCTGAAATTATTGCCAATTTTTGAGCTAAGGTGCTGAGGCTCATCCTAAAAATTATTGCCAGCTTTCAAGATGAGGCGTCAGGGCTCATCTCAAAAATTATTGCCATCCTTTGAGCTGATGTTACTAGAGCTCATTCCAGTATAATTGCAATTAAGTATTCACAGCTCTTATGCGATTGTGTATTCGCAGCTTTCATGCAATTGTGTGTTTGTAGCTCTCATGTGACCTTCTATTAAGCACAATTCTTGTGTGATTTATCCATACATTATTTATAAGATGCTCTATTTAAGCTTGAGGCTTATAAAGGAGTTTGGCTGATTGGCCATTTGAGCATTTCATTTTACTATTGCAATAAGTTTATGTTCTTTTTTGAAATATGTAGAAGAATTAGTAAAGTAGAATCAGGAAGAAAGTTCACTCATTAAAAAAAGCCTCGATGAGCTACATTTACATCAAGAAATCAAAATACAAGTTAATCGAGCCTATATACTAGAAGAAAGATTGGTGGCCTAAAAAAGAGCCCCAATTTGTAGAAGGGATGGCAAATGCGCTTGATTTCAACTCTTTCCCTTGCCTCCCTGCTTGGTTTAGAACTCCTTCCCAACTCCCTGCTCAACTCAGTAGATTTGGCAAAAGCAGGCCAGGGCAGCTAGAAAGGTTCATCTCCCCATCATCACCAGGAAGAAATAATCCAAGATCTCTAAGAGATCTTTCCTCTTTCTCATAAAAGGTGAATTACTTGAAAAGGCTCCCTATGCAGTAGACCATACACACCTCACCAGAAAAATAGAACACCAGAGGTGTAGGGGGCTCATTTGAAGTTCCCATTGGATTTCTTTGAATAAGAAAAGAAGACCTCTACTGTCTTAAATAAAGGTAGCTTTGATCCCACTAAAGGGTTCGGTAGAACTCCTAACCACTTTCATTAATTATCTTAGGAGAAAACAAGATAGATGCATCCATGATTGTGACACACATGTGATGGAAGGAATAGTTTGGGACATAAAATGGCATGATCAATAGAGGCTTTGACTGCATGAAGAGATAATTTTGGCAAGACTTAACTCCCAGCCCATGAAGTGAGCTGAGAGTTGGGGGGCTTATGTTATAGGCAAAATTCATGATTTCCTAAATGGGCTAGCAAAAGGCCAAAGTAGTAGTAGATTCACAGCTCGCTAAGGTGCCAAGGACACCTTAGCCCTAGTCCACTCTTTTAATAATGGATCTTGTGTGAGCTCAAACTATCAACGGTCGATTTTGGTAATCTATCAATTGAGGATTCTAAGAATGAAACAGCTATTAAGAATGGAAAGAATGTAAGAAAATGTCAAGACATTGAGAGGAAGAGCAGAGAGAACATGGAGAGTTTTATTGTGGTTTGGCTAAAGTCAAGATGACCCCTACATCCACGATAATTATATTGGCTTTGAGCGGTTGTTTTGTTATACAGGGAAATAGTACATGTGTCTATGGCTATTTCTATAGAGTTTTGCATATAATTCACTATATCTTTATGCAATGTCTCTCCCTCCCTATTTATAGAAGTTGGGAGGGTTACAAGTCATAATTTATCATTGTAAAACTATGATTACAACTGCACTGAGCATTAAATGCGAGATGTCAAGTAATAAATGTAGGGCAAATCATTGTCAGACTTTGGAGGCTAATTTGTAAGTTAGTAGAATATTCAGACAGTTTGCCAGACATTAGCTATTCCCAATTATGCTAAGAGAAGCTCGATGTAGCCTTGTTCGATTGGAAACTTCGAGCTTGCACTATGCAACCTTCTATCTGGCTTCAGTGACCTTGTTTTGAGTTAGGCCATGCCTTCTTACCTCTTGACCTAATTCTTTGGGCTTCTGCTAGTCCATTCTACCTAGTCTGAAAATGCCCATAATAGCCCATAACATCAATCCCCCAACTCTCAGTTCACTCTGTCAATTGGTAGTTAGTTATACATTTTTCAGGTAGGGGCCCTCTATCTGTGGCTTATGATATTGCCAAGTTCTCTACCCACAATGCTATTTAGTAAGAGTTTTTTATTTGTAACCTGTCAAATGGTCATGTTAGGCCTCAGTCTTTCATTGTGTATATTTTATAGTTGTTGGCAAGGTGACTTGGTTTTTCTTTTAGGTCATTCAATTAAGAACATCTAGACATCTTCTAGATTCTTTAGAAAGGTTGGATCAGTCTATATAAGGTGTGAGAAATTTTTTTTCTTTCATAGAATAGCTTGGTTAGTGTCCCTGATGAGCCTCTTATGTGGATGTGAACCTTTAGTGGATTTCTGAAAAGCATGTTTAGTTTGTTGTGAGAGTTTCTTTTTTAGGATCTTGGGAAGTTTTGTTATGGGAAGCTTCTGAGGGTGATTCTTCTTTGAGGATCTCGACAAGTTTTGTTAGCTTCCTCTACCACCTCTTCATGGTTAAGGCAACTCTTCACTTATGGTCTCCAGTATCTTTGTATAGTGAGACATTCCAGTTGGTTCTGCCAAGCATTCAGGAGTTGAGGAGTTCTGGAACAAGCTCTTAATTTTGGAGTAAGATATAAAAGAGGAGCTGGAACTACTTGGCCTGCTCATGGGCGATGACTTCCTAAAGGGCAATTCCTCTTGCTTATTGTAGTTGTAGGTTTATCCTAGACTTTGTACTCAAAATTTTCTTGTATAGACTCACCTCGTTGAAAGAGGTTTTGTAATGAATATTGCTCTTTTTCTTGACATTTTGAGTGTACAACTAGTTGTCATGTGTTACAGAAAATTATATCTGAGATCCTCTTACGGACAGGTTTCTATTTGCCATACTTAATCAAACATTGAGCTTAATATTTAATGGATAAAATTAATCCACCCCATCTGGTCATAAACTTAAGCACTGAAATGATTTAGCCAATAGTGAATTTTTAGCTTGTAAGAAAATTGTGAGTAATCAGCGACATGACTTGATGGTGCATACTACGCCTTAGTCAAAGTAGGTTTGCAAGTCACAAGCTTAAGCTGAATTGAGGTTGTGTGCACAGTGGGTGGTTGAGTGCACATGTATTGGCACTAGATTGTAGGGGGTGATTAGGTATAGTCGAATTAGAATGAGCTCATTGAGGGTGACTAGTTACGCCCAAGCTAAAGGTGATATGAGCTTGTAAGGCTTAGCACACCGCGCCAGGTGTGCTTGAGCTGGAGACAGGGCGATTAGGTGCACCCACGGGCTTAGCACTTTGTGCCAGGTGTGCCCGAGATGAAGATCGAGAAAAGCTCATGAGGCTTAGTGCATTACACTAGGTGTGCCTAAGATGAAGACCGAGATGAGCTCGTGAAGCTTAGCACATTATGCCAGGTGTGCCCGAGCTAGATATGGGGTAATTAGGTGCACCCGAAGGCTTAGCGCTTTGCACCAGGTGTGCCCAAGATGAAGATTGGGATAAGCTCGTGAGGCTTAGCGCATTGTAACAGGTGCGCCCGAGCTGGATATGGGGTGATTAGGTGCACCCGAAGGCTTAGTGCTTTCCACCAAGTACGCCTAAGATGAAGATTAAGATGAGCTCGTGAGGCTTAGCACATTGCGCTATATGTGCCCAAGCTGGAGATGGGGCAATTAGGTACACCCATGGGCATAACACTTTGTGTCAAGTGTGCTCAAGCTGAAGATGGGGCAATTAGGTGCACCCATAGGCTTAGCACTTTGCACCAAGTGTGCCTGAGATAAAGATCGAGATGAGCTCATGAGGCTTAGAGCATTATGCCAGGTGTGCCCAAGCTTGAGATAGGGTGATTAGATATGCCCGCGGGCTCAGCACTTTGCACCAAGTGTGCCTGAGATGAAGATTAAGATAAGCTCATAAGGCTTCGCATATTATGCTAGGTGTGCCTAAGCTGGATATGGGATCACATGAAAACTACAAATTATCAGATCGTGGGGGAGTGATGAGTAATTGATCACAAGAGAGCCAAGATTGTAGTTCGTCTGTTCGTAATTTACGATCTGGTGAGTATCTCAACACATTTGTTTCACATGTGTCTCTTTGATTTTTGTAGACAGTGCAATGATTACTATCTCCAATAGTTGTGTCTTAGTTTAAAATGTTGATATGTGCTAGCCCATTGGATTGTGGGTTATTTGGAGAGTTTCTAGATCTAACAATTGGTTTGTTCACAACAAAAATAGGGGAGACTCTCCCTCTTTCTTCATCTATCATTTGAAATCTGTCAAGCCCAGACCTTTCTTCTCCATCCCTCTATAGACTTTGTGACTGTCCACTGCTCTTTACCAACTTCAACCTTATTTCAGTTTTTCTAGATCTGTCAAGCCAAGTTCAAGTTACAAAGCATCGCTTTTGTCCACGCTTCAGACTTCTTTTTTATCTAACAAGGTAAATTTCTATCCCTAGTCTTGTGTTTCTAGATTTTGATTTTGAGGCCCTCATGGGTGTCTCTATTATTGATGGAAAACTGGAGCACAAGCTGTATTTTATCTATTCATTAGTAGGTATTAGGGTTTCTATTGGTGGCAAAGTTTTCAACTAGTTTTCTAGGTTTTACTGGTTTTGTAGTTGAAACCTTATTCGTATCTTTGGGTCTAGGGGACTTGGGGTGGTAGCTACCTTTCTTTTAGGTCGGACTATTTTTAGGCTAGTGATCAGTCTATGTTCAGTAGCTTGATTATTTTCTTTTTTCCTTTTCCTTGGGTAGATGTCTCAGCCCCTTAGACGCCATTACCACCTAATAGTTAGTGAGGATACTGTGTCCAAAGTGAGTGAGGAAAAGCTTCATGTTGCTGGGGGTGCGACCTCCTAGAGTGATGAGGTCACTAGTGGGTTCATAGCTCACCCTAGGCCAGAGGGGGCTGAAGCTGATTCTCCTTTCAAGCATTATTTTTCTAGCATCAAATTTAAAGAATTGGGGGAGATTGCTAAGGCATACTTCTTCCCTAAAGGCTACTGTGTTATGGTACCATCTCGTAGTGATCATGCTACTTATCCTCCCGTAAAGTTTACAACCATAAGCATTCATTACCTTAATGTGGGTCTTAGGTTTCTGGTCCCTCCATATATAATTAACTTTCTAAATGAGTTGAAGCTCACCCCAGCTCAATTGACCCCCAATGTATACTCCACTTTGACTTCTTTAGTGCTGGTCCACCTAAAAAATGGCATTCTTCTTCCCAGCGCTAGAGTTCTTTGCTATCTTTGTAGCATCAAGACCACTAGATAGTGAGAAGGGGTTTATTACCTTTTGCCTCATCCTTCTAAGTATAAGAGGGTGTTACCTTATAGGGATGCTAGAGGAAAGTCTAACTTGGGTCCTTATAAGACCTATTAGCTTTATGTTTCCTACCCATCCTTATGTCACCATTAGAATTTCTCATTTGTTTTAAGTCTGGGTGAGTGAGTTAAAAGAACATAGGCTTCTACTATCTTTCACTTTGCTTTGAATCTAACCTTTGTTATGTTCCTTACAGATGGAGCAAGAAAGGAGAGGCCAATAATGCAAGAAGCAGCTGAAGAGAGCCCTGGAGAGAGGAGGCTAAGGGTGCTCTGATAATGCAAGAAGTAGTTGAAGAGAGGCCTAGAGAACAAGTGACAGAAAACTTACCCATGACTACTATGAACTCCTCTGCTCCCCAAGATCCTTCTAATCCTCTAACTCCATCCCATATAGCACCTCTATAACTTTACTTTATTTTTTTTTATCTAATTTTATACTTTTTGTAATCAAGGCACCTTTGTTTTGAACTTTTGATCTATCGAACATTTTGACATTTCATTAACTAATCTACTGGTGAACTATATAGACCCAAATGAGTCATGTTAGGTCATAGTGTGCAAGGTTCGAGCATCTTCACTTTGTTAGATAGCTGGCCAAGCTATCCTCATAGAGCATAATTTTTCTTTAAATAAAAGTTAATCGTCGACAAAGTACATTAAGGAGCATGTTGAACATAATAAAAAAAGAATTCTTTGATCCTTATTCAATTCAAAACTTTAAAGAATATTACAAATCTACGAGGCCAAATTTTCCTTTATTGATAGTATGGCCAGAGATGTTTGGCATTCCATGCTTAGGGGAATTCAACTCCTTCAACATTTGCCAAGTGATATCCCCTACTTCTCAATTTCTCTTTTATTACATATGGGCCTTCCCAATTGGGACCCAATGTCTTTTCACTGGGATTACAACCTCATGGAAAAATGAGGCATAGGATGAGATCACTTGCTTTGAAGCTTGAAGTTCAGACCCTTTGATTAAAATACCCTATGACCCACTGTTAGTAGGTCGCAACCCTGAGGTGAGCTATGTCATTTATTTCTTCAACAAGATCGAGACTCATAGTGAGCAGCTGGTTATTCTCCTCTGGGTTAAAAGTAGCTCTCTAGTGTGAAGTTACTTCAAACTTTGCCAGTATCATGGCTTCAATTTTGTAGACAATTGAAAAAGGGGTTTCTCCCATGGTGCTGCAAGCCGCAGTTCGATAAGCCCATAGCACCTTCAATAGCTCATCTATCCACACCCCTTTTCTTGCTTCCAATTTTTTCTTCAAGATCTATTTAATGATTTTGTTCACTGCCTCAACCTGTCCATTATTCTAAGGGTGGTCTACCGATGAAAAACTCTTCAAAATCCCGAGGTCATTGAAAAACTCAATGAACTGCTTGCTAGTGAATTGAGTCCCATTATCGATCACTATCTATTAAGGGACACCGAACTAGAAAATAATGTTATTCCAAATGAATTTCTTAATTTGAGAGGAAGAAATTTGGGTTAGTTCTTTTGCTTCTACCCATTTGATAAAATAGTCTACAGCTACCACTGCGTATGTGTAGTTTCCGTGACCTATGGGGAGAGGTCCTATTAGGTCAATCCCCCATATTATGAAGGGCCAAGGGCTAACCATTTGTTAGAGCTAGGCTGGAGGAGCTCAGGGAACTTTGGCAAACCTTTGGCACTTATCACACTACTTGACTAGGTCAATTGCATCCCATTTCATGGTCGACCAGAAGAAACCTTGCCAAAGAACCTTTTAGGCCAGTGATAGCCCCCCAGTGTGGTTTCCATAGTGTCTAGCTTAAATTTCCTCCAGGATGAGGTCATAGTCGAGACCATCAATGCACCTAAGAAGTGGAGCTGAGAAGGCCCTCCTATAAAGCGTATCATCGATGATGCAATATCTAGTAGCTCGAGACCATGTGCAGTGTGCTTCTAATCTATCTTCTAAGAGTTCACCATCCCATAGGTACTTCAAGATAGGACTCATCCATGACTCATGTACCATAATGGTTGTCATCATGGGATCTTTCTGCTTAATGCTTGGAGATGGAAGAATTTCTACTTGTATTGCACCTAAAAAACTTGTGTCCCTCGCTACAGCTAAGCGAGCTAACACATCTCCATGCATGTTTCAAGCTTAGGGGATCTGGCTGATCTCATACCTTTCAAATTTGTTAAGCAACTCCTGAGTCTTTCACAGGTAAATAGCCATTTTTAGCCCCTTTGCCTGATATTCCCCTTTTATGTGACAAACGACTAGTTGAGAATCACTGAAGATCTTTACATTTTCAACTCATACCTCCTTCGCCAGATGGAGTCCTACGAGTAGTGCTTCATATTCTGCCTCATTATTGGTAGCTTAGAATTCAAAATTTAGGGCACAAAGGATTTTGTGCCTTTCCAAGCTAATTAAAAGGTTCCCTGCTCCTGCCTTATGCTCACATGAGGACCTATTTATGTAAAGCTCCCACCATGGTCCTTCTGAGGTTTCTGCCTCTTCTCTGGCAGGTCTAGTAAATTCTGCTATAAAGTCAACCAGGGCTTGTCCTTTATTCGTCGACCTCGATTTGTAATGGATGTCAAATTGGGCAAGCTCGATTGCCCACTTGAGTAAACAACTAGAGGCATCTACCTTTTGGAGAGTCTACCTTAGTGGATACTGAGTCAGCACCTCAATAGTATGGGCCTAAAAGTAAGGTAACAATTTTCTAGATATGACAACAAGATAGTAGACAAGCTTCTTCATGGGAGTATAGTCTTCTTCTATATTTAATAACCTCTTGCTCACGTAGTACACTAGGAGTTATGCTCCGCTCTCTTCACGGACAAGAGGTACACTAATGGCATGTTGAGATACTCCCAAGTAAAGAATTAGTGTCTCACCTTCTTGTAGTTTGGAAAATAATAGAGCTTGGCCAAATACTCCTTTAAGTGCATAAAGGCAGCTTCGTACTCTTCGGTCCATTTGAAGTGCTTTACTTTCCTCAGGACATCAAAGAATGGTAGACATCTATTCATTGCCTTTGAGATGAATCTACTAAGTAGCATGACCTGGCTAGTTAAGCTCTGTATGTCTTTGATCTCGATCAGTGATCTGATATCTATAAGCTTTTGATTTTCTCCAGGTTTGACTCTATTCCTCTATCGTTGACCCTGAACCTGAGAAATTTTTTAGAGGCTACTCTAAATATGCACTTAAGCAAATTCAATTTCATCCGTTATTTCCTTAGGATCTGGAATATTTCATCTAGATCCTTTACATGATTCATAACCTATCTAGACTTCACAAGCATGTCATCCACATTAACCTCCATAGTCTTCCCAATCTGATCTTTGAACATCATGTTGACTAACCGTTGGTAGGTTGCTTTTGCATTCTTGAGCCTGAAAGGCATCACCTTGTAACAGTACAATCCTCATCAGTGATGAATGAACTGTGCTCCTCATCTTGAGGCTCCATGGGTATCTAATTATACCCGAAGTATGTATCCATAAAACTGAGGAATTTATGCCTAGTTGTTGCATCAATGAGAAGCTATCCTTTGGGTAGGCCTTGTTAAGGTCTATGAAGTCGATGCATGTTCTCCACTCTTTGTTCTTCTTTTTTACTAAGACAGGGTTAGCTACCCAGACTAGGTAGTGAGCTTCTTGGATGAATTTATTTGCCAACAGTCTATCTACTTCCTCCTTCAGGGCATCAAAGCACTCAACGGTGAGTGGTCTCCTTTTTTCATGAACTGGCTAGTGGTGAGGATCGAAAATCAACTTATGTGACATAATTTTGGGGTCAATCCCCACCATATCCTCATAGTTCCAAGTGAAGACATCCAAGTTCACTTTGAGGAAATCAGCCTGCTGGACCTTTACGTTAGGGGGTAGGTTCTTTCTGAGTTTGAGGCACTTCTCATCATCTACCTTAACTTTTCAAGCTCTTCAATTGGCCTGATCTCCTGGTCTACTTCTAGGTCATGGAGGTCAAGATCGTGATTGATCCCAATTGAGCTCGGAGCTTGAGGCTCTTCATTAGATACAACGTCAACTATTTTACCCTTCTCCCTGAGCTTGACAGCATCCTTATAGCATCGCCAGGCTATGTACCGCTCACCTCATATGCATCTGACTCCATTCAAGGTTAGGAATCACACTGTTAGCATCTTGGTTGACATAACCATATATAAGTCATTCATCGCTAGTCATCCTAACACTATGTTGTAAGCCGAAGGGTAGTCTACAACCAAGAAGTCAGCTAGAACTATGGACTAATGGTTCTTATCTCCTAGAGTGATAGGAAGTTTGACTTATCCTATGGGTAACATTGCATCACCAATGAAGCCAAAAAGAGGTTCGAGTGAAGGTTTAAGATCACTCTAGCTCAATCCTATCTATTCAAAATATCTTCTATACATGACATTGATCAAGCTGCTAGTATCCAACATGATCCTTCACACCTCAGCGTTGCTGACCTTAGCTCTAATGACAAGAGCATCGTTATGAAGGGACTAGATTCCCCGTGCATTGTTGTTTACAAAGGTGATGCACTCTGAAGTAGCCCTGGCTTTCTTAGTGAGTCTGTCAGACTCACAACCCACAGACAAGACATAGCTCGCATTTCGTACATATCATTCACATGAGCTGAGCAAGGCTCTTGCGATGTGTGGCCCTCCATGGATCATGAAGATGGTTCTAACTATCATTGTTTACTCCTGTTCAGCACTTTGGGAAGGTTGCACTGTCTATTGCTGAGGTCGCTGACCTACAAGTCACACCACATAATCTTTTAATCGACCTCTCTTGATCAAGTCCTCAATTGCATCTTTGAGTGACCTGCATTCAGAGGTAGTGTGCTCGCATCATTGGTCTAGCCCATTCTACCCTTACCACAGTTGTTCCTTCTCCTGTCTTACTAGAAACTGAGCTACTAGCTTTGCCCTTCTATCTAGACTTTTGTGGTCTGAAAGTTTCCTCCCACTGGACCTCTTTAGCGGCCCACTCATAGAATTCCCCTAAACTCTTCACCGGAGATTTGTATATGCTCTCATGCAATTTTTCATCTCTGTGAAATCCCACAAAGATCACTATTAGAATGCTATTGTTAGAGGGACTCTCCACATTAATAACCTCACATCGAAACCTCATGATGTAGTCCTTTAGCAATTCATCCTTTCACTAGAAAATCATGGCCAAGTGGTAAGATGATGCGAGCTACTTCTTAAGAGCTCCGTATTGGTTAATGAATTTATTCTAGCATTCCTTCTAGCTACTGATGCTATGAGTTGAAAAGCCTTTGAACCATGCTTGTGGCACATCCCCGAGAGCAGCTAGAAAGACTCGGCACTTGACTAAGGGATTACTGGTTTGGAGGTCCATCTAGATGTTGAAAGCATCCAAATGATCGTATGGGTCACTTCTTCCATTATATGGTGGGATGGCTAGAACCTTAAATTGGAGGGGGAGAGGTTCTATCTCGATCTCCTTGGAAAATTGGGTTCTCCCCTCATAATGACCTAATCAATCCTAGGTCAAGGAACATTCCTCTAACTTTTGTACCCTTTGCATGAGCTCTTCGATCATTTGATCTTGAACTTCGGATTGTTGATTTCTACCACTATCATGGCCCACCTTCGAGCCTTTAGTGTGGTGCGAGTTCCCAGGTCACTGATTTCCCTCGTGCTTGTGAGCTTGTCATCCCTTCCTTTCAAGTCACAAGTTGGAGGAGCGATCTAAATCTGCCCGCTGGGCTCTTTCTCTAGCTAGTTTCTCCATTTGTGCCGGTGCCTCTCCTTGTGGCTACTAGGCCACTTCTATGATCGGGGTGGCTTCACCTTGGTTTGGTGCTCTCTGAGTGTGTGCTTGAGCCAATGTTTCAATTGCATCAACAAGCCTCTTGGTCGTACTCTCGAGCATTTCCTGGCATTGACGTAGAACCCGTACACCATTAGCCTCCGGAAGGATGGAGGAAGTACTTTGCCAAGTTGGGTTTTCATCTCCAGGCATATTTCATCATTGCCTTTCACGGCCACTTGGTTGGTTAGCAACAACACTTGAACTCCTTGTTACTCTTCCTCTTGCCATTGTGATTGATCAGTGAGTAAACAAGAAAGCTATTTGGTCCTACTGGGCATGCCAAAATGTTGATGGTCAATTTTGATAATCAGTCAATTAAGGACTCTGAGAACCAAACTGCTGTTAAGAATGGAAAGAATATAAGAAAATGGTGAGAGATTCAGAGAAAAAGTGGAGAGAACACAGAGAGTTTTATCATGGTTTGGCTAAAGTCAAGATGACCCCACATCCACGGTGATTGTATTGGCCTTGAGCGGTTGTTTTGTTATACAGGGCAATAGTACATGTGTCTATGGCTATTTCTGCAGAGTTTTTGCATGTATTTCACTATATCTTTATGCAATGGCTCTCCCTCCCTATTTATAGAAGTCAAGAGGGTTACAAGTCATAATTTATCATTGTAAAACTATGATTACACCTACATTGAGCATTAAATGCTAGACGTCAAGTAATAAATGTGAGGCAAATCATTGTCAAACTTTAGAGGCTAATTTACAAGTTGGAAGAGTATTCAGACTATCTATTAGACATTAGTTGTTCCCAATTATGCCGAGAGAAGCTTGCTATAGCCTCGGCCAGCTGGAAACTTTGAGCTTGCGCTATACGACCTTCTATCTGGCTTTAACAACCTCAATTTGAGTTAGGCCACGCCTTCGCGCCTCCTAACCCGATTCTTGGGGCTTCTGTTGGTTCATTCTGCCTAGTCCAAAAATGCCCATAAAAGGTTTGTCTCCCCAGCATCACCAAGAAGAAATAAACCAAGATTTCCAAGAGATCTTTCCTCATTCTCAGAGAAGGAGAATTGCCTGAAAAGTCTCCCTATGTAGTAGACCAAACACACCTTGCCAGAAAAATAGAGCATTGGAGGTGTGGGGGGCTAATTTGAAGTTCCCATTGGATTTCTCTGAAGAAGAAAAGAAGACCTCTACTGTCTTAAATAGAAGCAGCTTTGATCCCACCCACTTTCATTAATTGTCTTAGGAGAAAACAAGGCAAATGCATCCATGATTGTGAGACACGAGTGATGGAAGGAACTATTTGGGACAAATAAAATGGCACGATCAATAGAGGCTTTCACTGCACAAAGAGATACTTTTGGCAAGACTCAACTCATAGCCCACGAAGCGAGTTGAGAGTTGGGGGGCTTATGTTATAAGCGAAATTCTAGATTTCCTAAGTGGGCTAGCAGAAGGCCAGAGTAGCAACAAATTCACAGCTTTCGCTCGTTCAATAGCAAATCTTGTGCGAGCTTAAACCAACTCAACCTCGTTATTTGGAAAGCAGTAGTGACCCCTAGGCCAAAGGTTTCGAGTTGCAAGGTGCGGCCTTCAACAAGAGGCTCACTGGGTAGGAGACAAGCATATAACACATCCGAGCAGACAAGGGTCCCACCTACAGAAAATAATTTGTAGTAGCCAAATTGAAAGATATGATTTGTCTTATACATACACTGCATGATGTAATATATTCACAGTTTGTAAAATTACTATTGTAGCCTTTTCCCCTCCATAAATAGGAGGAAGGAGCACTCTGTAAGCAAAGAGCGAAGGCTAGAAAACCATGCTAAAACTCTGTAGAAATTCTTCCATACTAATATACTACTATGGATATAGGGTCTGAGACTATCCAGATTTAGCCGAACCACGTTAAAAGGCTCTGTATTTCAAGTTGCTCTTCTTCTTCTTCTTACCTCTCTGCATTTATTTACTATGATTCGAACCAGATTGTAGCTTGAGTCCTAAAAGAACCTCTTCTGTTGGTTGGATTCTGGCAGAACCAAAATCTATCATTAACATATGGAAAGTAGCAAGCTTTCTCATTCAGTCCTAAGAAGTGACTCATCAATCTACATAATATATCACTTTGTACCTTGTATAACATTCATGTTTTCTTCAAATCATAGTAAGCAATCACATTAACATCTTATCATACAAGTTGTGAAGATGGACTTTACAAGTTCCAAATAAAATATTAATATGATATTTTTATAGAGAATCATGATTTTCTATTTCATACCACAAAAGTAATCATTCACATGGTCATTAAGAAAAAAAATAATATAAAAAATTCAAACATAGCAATTAGCTTTCTTGTGACTCCCATCCAACCTTATCCATACTTACATCTAACCTTGTCCCTCCACACCAACCTTGTCCATATCCACCTTGAACATGCTGATCCAGCTCCTTAGTATTTCACATTCAACATTGCCCCATTTTCTAGTAGAATGGCATCAAGTGTAGTTCACATGTATGCCAAGCATATGTTTCTAATACCATTGAGAAGGTATTTCACATCCACAAGATTATATTTCATCATTCACTCTAAAGAATAATTTAATCACATCTACAATACATTTAAAGGTTAAAAAGCAATGTACGTCTACTTCTTGATATTCATCATACATACAAATGTTGGCAAACACATATGAATGCCAAACATATATTTCATAATCATCACTTTACAATTGTCATCATTTATGTACAATAATAGTATTTCATCATACTTACGTCATAAGAAAACAATGTAATCTACATACAATTAAGATGTTTTGAGTAGCATTTCATGCCCCTTTTTTGTCATATTTGTAACACTTACAATTCTATTTAAACCTTGTTAAGAACTAAGAACACAATATCATACCTTCTATGTGTCTTATGGTAAGTTATTATTCTTGAAATACCCTTCTTGGAACACTTCACAACTGGGAGTCCATCATTTCTAAATGAAGTTATGGAAGCTCCTCCTCTAGTGAAGCCTCCTGTTGTTGCTTCTACCCCTACCATTTTTTACTCATTTTCAATTTCTTTTCCTTTTTTAGTTGATCTATGTTGATGGTGGATTTCAATCAGACCCAAATCCGGCCAACAGAGAGGGTTCTTTGGGGACCCAAGCCATTCCCCAATCATTGAGATGATGGAAGAGTGCTGGATGGCAGGAGGAAGAGGGAAAAGAGAGAAAAACACAAGGGGTTTAATGTGGTTCGGCTAAATCCAAGCAACACTGGACCTTACATCCACGGAGGTATTTTATTAGTATGAAGAAGTGTTTACAGAGCTTTGATATGTCTTCCGATAGAGTTTCTACCCGTATTCACTTAGCTCTTCTTTTATAATGACTCTAGGCCCCCATTTATAGAAGCATAGAGGGGTACAAATGGAACTAAGCTAACTATACATCTGTTACATCAAATATTAAATGTACAAAACTACCTAGGGTAATAGAAACTGGCTTCTGCAGGCTACTTTTTGCAGGTGGAACCCGATGGCCATATTAGCAGAATGGTGGTGCAAGTTGTTTGTTAGCTTTATGCTTAACTTCAGTGAGCTTTTGGATGAACAAGGCTACATCCTAGCAAGCTTGATCTTGTATGCTGAGGCTGTTGCTGGTTCGTGACCTTAACTCGTTTGACTAGCAAGGTCGGGTCGTCAGCGAGCTGAAGGATTTTGCATAGTGATCTTGCAAACTCATCCCTCAGTTAGGTTTGGCTTTTCTTAGGCTTTTGCCAGCCCATTGTGCAATGTCAATTTCTACTGATAATATTAGCCTCCAAACTCTCAGTTCACTTTACGGACTGGGATTTAGACTTTTACTGGAAAAAATGCATGCAACAACGATATATCACAAATCTGGCCTTTATCTTTGCACATTTGCTCTCCTTTGTGAGATGCAACTTCAGCAATCTGGGGCTTTGTGAGACTCAGAGGGCCGTATAGATAAGTTTATGTAGTTAGGTCCTTATCCGACCCATTCCAGATCCAAGTCCAGAAGATACCTTTAATCTAGATCATAGACAATTGTGTAGTCAAAGCCTTTCAAATCAAAACTGTCATTTCATTTTTCCAAGAAAAATGCATCTTATGGTTATTAGTGCATTGGCCTCATTTTGTTTCACACCATTAAATGAAAGTGGTTAGAGGTTTCCTTCCAAATCCTTCGATTCCTTCAGGCTGAGCTTATTTAAAGCACGAGGAAACCTCTTCTTCTCTCAAAGAGTGTCCAAATGGAGGTTTCAGACAAATCCCCTAATTTCCCAATTATTATATGTGAAATCTAGCATATCTTTAATAGGCTTGCAAGTAGCCCAAACACAGTAGGAATTTTGCTCACAAGATGCTCAAAGCGCTAAGTCTCAGTTCGCACAGCTAGCGACATCCTCTACTCAAGCTTGCCCTAACGAGAATGAGCTCGACCTCATCACCTCGAAGATAACAGCTCCCCTAGACCAAAGGTTCTAGTCTGTGAGGCATGACCAATAGCCTGAGAGCTCGTTAAGCAAGAGACCAGCATATGTGTTGCTTAACAGACATGTAGGGTCCACCTACAAAAGGCAATATGTAGAAGTTGACTTATAGGATTTCATTTTATCCATCCTATCTTGTACATTAAATACTTGATGTAATAGATTTACTGCATGTAAAATTGCAATTGTAACCTCCTCTCCTCTACAGATATAAGGAAGGAGATGAATGCTAGCCCATATACTGAAACTCTATAGAAACATTTTCAACTCAATATATTACCGTGGACGTAAGGTCCGATTCTATCTGCATTTAGCCGAACCATGTTAAAAGCTTTGTGTTTTCTGTTGCTCTTCCTCTTCTTCTCGCCTTCTTTGTTCATTTACCGCATCAACAACCAGACTACAATTTGAGATCCAAAAACAATCCTCTATTGTCTAAAGTTTGGCTAGAACTTGATTCCACTGTCAACATTTAGGCACCACCTATGGGGATCTCATCTATTCTCTCGTTTATTTTTCTGCTATAATAGCCAAGGGAAGAGACACCAAAGCTTCAAACGCATTGCTTAATCCTATAGAAGGTCATGTGTTGACAACAGATTCCTCCACTGCTCCCATCATTAGCACTATGGCTGGCTTGCCCCCAGCTAGTTTTGTTCAGCCCATGGCTATTGCCAATGGTACCAAAGGAGTGCAAATTTGGCTCCAATGTTAGGAAAGACTGAAAATATGATGGGAAAACAAACCAAAGTAGTCACAATGCTAGCACAAGTTGTGTAGAAGTAGGATGAAGTTGCTACACCTGCGAATGTTCACCAGTAGTAACAAGTTAGACGTTCAAGCAATGTCAATCAGGAAAATTCTCTAGCTTGCTACTTGCAAGAGTAAACTCTAGGTCATAGCTTTCACGACTATGGGGACCAAAGAATTTAGGAATCTTCCAGCCAGCAATCCGAGGCGTGAGACCCGTTGGTTAAAGAGTTATTTCAAAAATTGATCTAGTTAGAGGAATACCTTCGAGCTTTGAGTGTTTGAGCTCACTATGAAGAAAGGTCACCACTCTCTGAGGAAATCGAGACTTGGACCCTTCCCCTCAAGCTCAAAGTCCCCGTGATTCCATTATACAATGGGGACTCTAATCCGCATGATAATTTGGATGCATTCAATGTTCAGATGGACTTGCAAACAGTTGATCCTCAGATCAAATGTCAAGTTTCCTAGCTATGCTGGGAGGTGTACCTCGAGCCTGGTTCAGAAGCCTCCCAGCTCACTTGATTTTTAGTTAGGAAGATTGCTAACAAAAATTCATCTGCCAGTACCAAGCGCTGAAGAGACAACTCGTGCCCCCTGCCATCTCACCATGATTAGGTGGGAAGAAACTTTTGGCTCTTGAAAGTGTGACAGGAAGAATGAGAAAGCTAGCTCCTTCCATAGTAAGAAGAGGAGCAATGTAAACCAGGGTGATCACTCTATTGAACAGATTGTAAAGAAGTCCAGGAGGCCCAAAGATGAGTGACCTCAGCATTCGGACCTCCATGAGTAATACAACATCCTATCAAACTCCCAAGATAGCATCTTTATGACAGAAAGGGATAGAGAAGACTTTGGGAGGCCTACTCCCATACAGATCCTTTACAAGCAGAGAAATGAGCAAGAATTTTGCACCTATCACAATGAAGTTGGGCATGGGACCTCAAATTGTCCAGAGCTCAGGGATGCAATTGAAGACCTTATCACAATAAAGGAGTATGTTGTATGGCCTACGGGGCAATGATCTTAGCTCCCTCAATGTGATACTGGCTAAGAGCTGGGGGCTTCGATCTGAATTATACATTAATTATGTATCTTAAATGCAAGAGTAAATGGAAAAACTTTCCTCTGTTCTTGATGAAAGTTGTTTGTCGATTGGCTTGGTGCTATTGTCTTCATGTCTCTATTCTCCTCCTTGCTATCAAATGCTTGCAATTCCCATAGCTTGCATGCAGTTAACTCTTTTAAATCCCTCAGGTGACTTTGCACCAACTATGGCCTTTGGTCCAGTTGAGGCCCCCCAGAGCTCATTCCGAAAATGAATTGACAAAATTGCTAGCTTCTTAAGCTGAGGCCCCCCGAAGCTTATTTTGAAAATGAATAAACGAAATTGCTAGCTTCCTAAGTTAAGGCCCCCTGGAGCTCATTCTAGAGATGAATTAATGAAATTGCCAGCTTCCTAAGCTAAGGCCCCCCAAAGTTCATTCTGGAGATGAATTGATAAAATTGCCAGCTTCCTAAGTTGAGGCCCCTCGAGCTCATTTTGGAGATGAATTGGCAAATTGCCAGCATAGCTGCGTGTTCACTGAGGCACCCAGAACAATTACCAGCATAGGCACATGCTCGCTGAGGTGTCGATGCTCATCCCAAAATAATTGTCAGCATAGCTGTGTGCTTGTTGAGGTACCAGGGCTCATCTTGGAACAATTGCTAGCATAGCTGTGTGCTCACTGAGACACCGAGGCTCATCCTAGAACAATTGCCAGCATAGCTGCATGCTCACTAAGGTGCTAGGGCTCATCTTGGAACAATTTCCAGCATAGCCACATGGTTGCTGAAGCATCAGGGCTCATCCCAGAACAATTGAGGCTCTGGGGCTCATCCCAAAACAATTGCCAATGTAGCTGCGTGCTCGCTGAGGCATCGAGGCTTATCCCAAACAATTGTTAGCATAGCTACATGCTTGCTGAGGTGTCAAGGCTCATCCTAGAACAATTGCCAACGTAGCTACATGCTCGTTGAGAGATGGAGACACTCAAAATAAACTCACTTAACCAGTTGAGCTGCGAGCTTACTGAGGTATGGAGACGCTCAAAACAAACTCACATTCCAGCATAGCTACATGCTCACTAAGGCACAAAGGCTCTCTTAAACACTCAACGCTAGTGTAGCTATGTGCAGGCTGCAGCATAAAGAATTGACCTAATTATTTGCCTAAGGCAACAAGACTGCTATGATTCACAACTCTCATGCAACCAAATGCTCCCACCTCTTATGTGACCCAATGTTCACAATTCTCATGCGACTTTCTAATTATGAATAGTTTTTCTATGATTTTCTCATACAAATGTTCATTTGCAAGATATTTCACTCATGCTTATTGCTTTCAAGGGAATTTGGCCAATTGGCTATTCGAGTATCACATCGCAAACTACAAAAAATTTGCATTATTATGTATAGGATGCAAAAGGCTAAGAACAGTGCACGGAAGTCACAAAAGGATATTTTATTCATTAAAAAGCCTCAATAAGGTAAAATTACACCAAAAAACTCTGAATACAAATAAGAAAAAGCCAAGAAATAAATCAAAGGAAGGCCACAAGTTACAACTAGTTCCTTCTGGAAGAAAGATTACCACACAAGAGGAAAAGCTCCCACCAATCAGAGGGATGGCCATCGAAAGGTGAACCCTTACTGACTAAGGCTTGCAAGCTTGCCTATTTCCTCAAATTTTTTCTTCCAATGCCTTTCTCAGCAACATGCTCATCCTCAACTTGACTCTCGCCAATGAAAAGGGAACAAGCATAGCTGCTACTTATTTTCCTAGCCAGCAACTCCTCTTCTGATTTGCAAAAAGAGCAACTCATGAAGTGCCAAGAGCCTGGCCGATGGGACAAAAACCTCATAGCAAAATCAAGAGGACATAATTCAAGATTCATATGAGATCTCTCCATGTTACTAGAGAAGCCACATCCCTAAAGCTTCTTATGCAGCAGGCCATACACACCACAATAGAAAGACAAAATGCCAGAGATAAAGGAGGTTTATCTAGAATATTCATGGTTTGTTTAATGAAGGAGCAAAAGAGATTCCTTCAGCCTTAAATAGAGCCAAGCTCGGTCTCATCGAAGGGTCCAGGTGAATCTCCCTAACCACTTTCATTTGTTGCCTTGGAAGAGAATAAAGGCTGACTCACCAATAATCGTGATGCACGTACTATAGGAAGTATGGCCTAAAACAGACAAAATGCCAAATTCGATGAAGACTTTGACTAAGCTAGATTCTGTGAACTAAATGATCTCTGAGAAGTTTTAACTCCCAACCTGCAAAGCAAGCTGAGAGTTGGGAGGCTTATGTTATATGTGAAATTTGACATATCCTTAATGGGCTCACAAGTGGCCTGAACACAGCAGGAATTCACCTTACAAGACACTCAGAGTGCTAAGTCTCAGCTCACACCGCTAGTAACCTCCTCTACTTGAGCTCGCCCTAATGAGAATGAGCTCAGCCTCGTCACCTCAAAAATAACAACTTCCCTAGATCGAAAGTTCTGGTATACACGGCACAACTAGTAGCCTAGGAGCCTATTAAGCTAGAGACCAGCATATGTGTTACTCAACAAACACACAGAGTCCACCTATAGAAGGTAATCTACAGAAGTCGACTTATAGGATTTCATTCTATCCATCCTGTCTAATACATTAAATACTTGATGTAATAGATTTACTGTATGTAAAATTACAATTGTAACCTCCTCTCCTCTATAAATATAAGGAACAAGATGAATATTAGAGAGGACTGAAGCCAATAAACTGAAACTCTGTAGAAATATTTTAAGATCAATACATTACCATGGACGTAGGGTTTGGTTCTATCCAGATTTGGCTGAACCACATTAAAAGCTCTGTGTTTTCTATTGCTCTTCCTCTTCTTCTTGCCTTCTTTGTTCATTTACCACATCAACAACCAAACTACAGTTTAAGATCTAAAAAGAATCCTTTGTTGGTTAGAGTTTGGCCCAGAACTACATTCCACCATCAACATCAATATTCTACTTTTTGAGTGAGGCATGTATGGTCTGCTGCATAAGGAGCTTTGAAGTCAATACTTTTCTTGTAATGTGGAGGGATCTTATACAGATCCCAGATTACGTCCTCATAGTTGTGAGGTTTTTCCTTTTCTACCATTCCAGTGGGCTCTCCTAGGCTTCTCAATTTCGGGAGTCAAGTTAAGGAAGAGATTGTTGCCAAGGAAGGGGAGCTAGAAGAAGAAAGTTGAGGACTTCAATGAGCTGGTCAGCAAGGGTCCGTCTCTTCATGGTTAGCCCACTGATTGGTGGGAGCTTTCCCCTTACACGTCAATCCATCTTCTAGAAGAACTAGTTATAGCTTTCTCTAACTTGTATTTTCACTCTTTCTGATGTATATGTACCTTGTTGAGGCTTTTTGATGAATAAGATCTTCTTTTTTTCCTTTTAGTGCTCAGCTATTTGTCCTACAATTCTCAGACAATAAATATTAATTCTACACATGAGAATAACTAAATAGCCAATTGGTAATGTTTTTAATCAAAAAATGAGTTTGGTTTAAATGTAAGTAAATAATATGTGAATAGGTCGCATGGTACTAAAGCGCACAGTCACATAAGAGCTACAAAATTTAGGTCGCATGATAACTACGAAATTCAGGTCACGTGCATAAGGTGGCTAAGAAAGTTGCTTGTATGCACAGTAAAGTCACTACATGTGCACGGTAGCTAAGAAAGTTACTCATACATGCAAGCTTTTAATTTGCACACATGCAATGGCTAAGAAAGTTGCTCGTACATGCAGTAAGGTCGCTATACGTGCACAGTGGCTAAGAAAGTTGCTCGTACGTGCAAGCTTTTAATTTGCACACATGCAGTGCCTAAGAAATTTGCTCGCATGTATGATAAGATTGCAATGCATGGTGGCTAAGAAAGTTGTTCTTATGCACAAGCTTTTAATTTCACCCATGTGGTGGCTAAGAAAGTTGCCTACATGTATGATAAGATTGCAATGCACGGTGGTAAAGAAAGTTGCTCGTACATGCAGTAAGGTCACTGCGTGCGTATGGTGGCTAAGAAAGTTACTCGTACACATGAGCTTTTAATTTGTACCCATGCAGTGGTTGAGAAAGTTACTTGCATATATGATAAGATTGTAATGCACGATGGCTAAGAAAGTTCCTTGTAGGTGCAATAAGGTTGCTGCACCACACAATGGCTAAGAAAGTTGCTCGTACGCATGAGCTTTTAATTTGCACACATGTGGTGGCTAAGAAAGTTGCTCACATGTATCATAAGATTGCAATACACGATGGTTAAGAAAGTTCCTCGTACGTACAGCAAGGTCACTGCACATGCATGATGGCTAAGAAAGTTGCTTATACACATGAGCTATTAGATCGCATGAGAACTATGAAGTTCGATCGCATGGGAGCTACAAGATTTGATCGCATAAATTGTGACGCTCAATAGTAACTTGAGACTTGGTTTGCAAAGTATGCATATCAAATCAAACGATTTCCAGAATTTCAAGATAATCTACATGGGCTAATCTACACAAAATTTGAGATGCTTTTGCTTAATGGATTACAAGCTCAATATATGGTTCTTACTACAGATGTCTACTCTTGCTCAAGGTCCCATTGAGGTTGAAGGGGCTATTGTGCTGCAGGTCGCAATACGTATTCTCCTAAACGCCCTCTTTTAATCAAGTCCTCGATGGCATCCTTGAGAGTTTGGCAATCCAAAGTGTTATGTCCCATTTCGTTGTGATATGCATAGAATTTGTTTATATTTCTACCTGCACAGGGTACTCATAAGGGAGTAAGAGTCCCAACGTCTTCTTTATTCCTTTCTACTGCATAAATCCTATCGAGAGTATTGATGCAGCTGTCGAGACCATTCAAATTAGAAATTTATACAACCAAAGCTACCTAAACTACTTGTAGTATAGGCAACACTGGGTCGAGCCCTTAGATCATTTTAGGATGATAATATCAATCAAACTAGGAGCTGGGAATTGGGGGGGTTGGCAGTAATTAAACTACAACTACACTAACAAAATAAAAACTAAAATAACAATAAACAAGCAACCAACCAAGGGAATCAACTTGAGATCAATGCATCCTTGATCACTAAATATTCATTCAATTGTTG
>JANHAO010005461.1:0-22635 GCA_026873985.1 Saraca asoca | reverse complement strand
GAAGAGGTATACATGAAATAACCTGAAGGATTCTCCTCTAGTCAAGGTGAGCATTTGGTATGTAAGCTTAAGAAATCTATTTACAGACTAAAACATGCCTCCCATCAATGGTATTTAAAATTCCATGATTTGATCTCTTCCTTTGGTTTTGAAGAGAATATTATGGACCAATGCATATATCACAAGGCTAGTGGGAGCAAGATTTGTTTCTTAATTCTGTATGTGGATGATATTTTACTTGCATCCAATGATAAGGATTTATTGCATGAGGTGAAATAATTTCTCTCTAAAAATTTTGATATGAAAGATATGGGTGATACTTCTTATGTCATTGGCATAAAGATCTTTAGAGACAAACATAAAGGTATTTTGAGTCTGTCACAGGAAACTTACATTAATAATGTTTTAGAGAGATTTTGGATGAAAGATTGTACACCAAGTGTTGCCCTTATTGTTAAAGGAGACAAGTTCAATTTGAACGAATGTCCCAAGAATGATTTCAAAAGGGAGTAAATGAAGAACATCCCTTATGCTTCAGTTATTGATAGTATAATGTATGCTCAAGTTTGCACCAGACCTGACATAGCATTTGTTATTAGTATGCTGGGAAGATATTAGAGTAATCCAGGTATAGACCACTGGAGAGCTGCCAAGAAAGTTTTAAGGTACCTTCAAGGGATGAAGGACTACATGCTTATGTATAGACGAATGGATAACATGAAGGTAATTGGTTATTCAAATTCAGACTTTGCTGGCTATGTTAATTCACGTTAATCAATATCTAGATACATTTTCATGCTTGCCGGTGGAGCTATATCATAGAGGAGTGTGAACCAGATTTTAACAGCTACTTCCATTATAGAGGCTAAGTTTATCTCTTGTTTTGAGGCTACGATGCCTAGTGTATGGATAAAGAGCTTCATTTCTAGGCTTAGAATAATTGATTCTGTGTTTAGGCCATTAAAAATATTTTGTGACAATTCAACTGCAATCTGCCTAAGAATAATAAGAGTGGTAATCGAAATAAGTATATCGACATTAAGTGCTTAGCCGTAAGAGAACATGTTAAGAATAAATCAATGGTCATTGAGCATATTAGCACTGAATTGATGATAGCAGATCTTTTGACAAAAGGCATGCCACCATTCAGGTTTAAGGATCTTATAGAGCGCATGGGCCTTGGTCCTTTGGTTTGATTTCATTGTATGAGACTATTATTTTAATAAAACTCTATTTCAATCATGGTGTTTTTCATTTTTGTTTTATATAAATGCATATGGGTATTGTTCGAGAAATATCAATTAAGTTGGACCTAGAATAAACATAGAGTTTATTCATTCGGTATTCTGGACTAATGTTAGATGCCATTGCATGTGATACACGAAATATAATACTCATTATAAGAGGAACTATCACTATAATTGATGTATTTGTTTCTTGCCTTAACAAATTTTGGTATAAATATTGGCCAAGTGGGAGAATGTTAGATAAGGTTGTAACGAACTTGTAATATGGGCTTCCGAAAATATAGGAAAAATAGGTATAAACCTTATCTCCTTTAAATGGCCAATATATTAGGATAAGGATTTGCAATTAAGATTAGATAAGTCCCAGAAAACCAAATGTAAAAGGACTCTTGATGATGGGTTGAGAAAATTTATAAAAAGGGTGAAAGGGTCCCCAATGCCATCAAGAAATCCATACAGTAAAATACCATCGTTATGAGAATATTGAGGGGCATTGGAAGTTCCCAATACATAAGAAACAACTAATGAAGAGGTATCGCGAAGAAAAAAGGAGAAGGAATTGCATCAATGGCCAGAGGTAACAAATCAATCCGGTTTTCACTATGGCTATACTTTTGATTCGTTTTTGTGATTAGAAAGCATTAGAACAAAGATAAAATGCATAACAAGATTAATACCAGTGACTATATTTGATTTACTTTTTATAAAAAAAATTAATGCATGACATATATAAGAATATCACTATGATTTAATTAGGTTAAATTATTTTAAGAATATTTCAAATTAATTATAAAGAGATATAAAAGTATATTTAAAATATGTGATTTACAATTTTTTTAAATGCATAAACCCAGATTATTGCGGGTAAAAAATCTTTTATCCATATTAGACTGCAGAAGCCTCTATTGTTGTCTGTCCTTACTTGCTTACCCGAACCAAGACCCCGTATAAAACTTTCAATTAGGTTCAATTGATTTTTGTCAGGTCCTAAATTTTTTATCACCTCAAATATAAGTACTTATTAAAAAAATATCTTATGAATTGAGTCAGGTAAAATCTCGTAAAATTGACTCTTGAACTTATAAATTCAAGTCATAAGAGTTAAGTCACTTTCAAAATTATTTTTTCTACTCTTTTATAAATTTATATCCTTGATAGTTGGTATTTCACTCATACAATTTAGGAGTGATGCTACGATAACGAAACTATCATCAAGAGTTGTGGAAAATGAAGAATTATGGTTCTATTTGAGTAATGGGTTTGAGGTGAATAAATTGGAATTTAGATAGCTGGCTATTGATTCACATATATTTTATAATTAGATCTTAAAGGACTCAACTCGGATGGCATCACAATCCGGTGGAAATTTCGAGTTTCATAATCGTGTCTATGGTTAGAATCAAATAATACTCTATTCGAAATGTAATTATAATAATTTTAGAAATAATTTCAAGCATGAAATAATTCTCATATTTAATTTGAATCTTGAAACTCTACGAATAGTAAGGTTAATCGATGATGTGAGATGATGTTAGAAAATAACCTATAAATATAATACAATCAGTCGCATATGATGGAAGTGGTCCATTGAATATACTTTGACAATTAAATTAGTATTTTAGTAGTTTCAGTAGTGTAATCAAGATAATCTAAAAAAGGAATATATATTGATATAAATATAAATGTCGAATGTGTCAATTAATATATTCTTAAATAAATATGACACTACCACGTATTTATAACATATTAGTAATATCAGTAAGATTCCTATTAAACAATTACTGGTATCACGTTGTTCAAATGGTTGTTTCACCCAGTTTTCATTTGGTCAAGTTTTGCACTCAAATCGATCTATCAGACATAATCAATTGATCAATGTAGGTTGCACTATATGTCGAAACCAATTTCTCAATTAATCTTGATTGATTGATTTAGTTTGATTGTCTAAAGACTATAAACTATTTTAAATTATGTTAAATCCTTATGGTGATAAATTGAAAGGATTGCACAAATCATATAGTCAATTGTATCATTTCTAAAAATCTTAGAAATTACATTTGATATTAAAATCTTTTTAAAAGATTTGATATTTGAAAAATGTCTATTTGTGTTACTTTTTAAGTTGGGTAAAAACATAATTTAAAAATTCAAATATAACAAATTATTTTCTAAATGTGATAGCAAAAACTGAAAAATGATAGCACTAAGAGAAATAGTGATGGGAAAAGTGATAAAATAAGATAATATAAAATAATAAATAATTTAATAAATAAATAGATGAATTAAATCTAATTATTTATGTAATAATTTTAAGTTACTAAGGATTCATTTAAAATTTTATATATATTATAAATTAATAAATAAATGAAAAACTGATATTAATGATGGATAATAACAAAATGATGGTCTTACGACTGATTTTTAAGTTTCGTGTTTATTAGAAGACATTTTTTATAAGAAAATTTTATTTATTTGCATTTAAATAAAGGACTTTCAATTAATTCATATAACCTGTGAAAAATAAAATAATACATGATATCATAATAATAGAGAAAAATAATTTTTTTTAAATAATGAATATTATTTTTTATTATATTTTTTAATATAATATTAAATAAATAAAATATTTTTTATTTTAATATTTTATAATTATAAATAAAAATAAACAAAATCATTTTTATAAAAGATTTTTTTCCGACAAAACTAAGGCTTCCGTGATTACAATGCCTTCTCCACCGCATATTTTCAAAGTCTCTAGCTGCAGACCTTTTACAATCGGCTTAATTTCATTATTTTATGAACAACTTGACCGGCAAATAAAAGTTAATTAAGGTTTTCCTTTGTTTTATTCTGTGCTGTGACAGGAACTCTTTCACTTCTTTTTATATTA
This sequence comes from Saraca asoca, assembly GCA_026873985.1. Classification (NCBI taxonomy): domain Eukaryota; kingdom Viridiplantae; phylum Streptophyta; class Magnoliopsida; order Fabales; family Fabaceae; genus Saraca; species Saraca asoca. Next base: position 18,498 of record JANHAO010005461.1, on the reverse strand, counting down.
TTTTTCTTTTCCATTTTCACACATTATTTATATTCTTTTTTAATCATTAGCAGCTTCTTAGTATGGAAAACAAGTTATTTAAAACATATATATATATATATGCAACATCCTGTGTTCATATTCAAAACATAATAAAAAAATTTAAAGATAATAACTGATGTTATTATATTACTAAAAATGACATTCAAATTAAATTTTTTTTTACCATACCATAATTTGAGGATTATGATGGTCTTCTCTATAATATTTTATGTGAAATATTTTCTTTTTTGATTTACTATGAGAGAAATGATAAATCAGTTAACATATATATATATATATAATTTTATTAATTCAAACTCAGAATATTGAGAAGGGAGAACTCGAAACACGAAAATATATATTACAACACCAATAAAAATGGAGGCTTAAAATTTTCTTTAAGTAAATAAAAATAAAAACGATAATATTTGTTTTGAAAAATAAAATAAAAAATCAATTTATATAAATTTCAAACTTTTTTAAATGTCAAATATTTGAATTGATATGGATGTATATTACATTTTAAAAATAGGAGAAAGTGAAATAAAACCGATCCTATTAACCATTCAATTCAAATTTATTTAAACTTACACGGCTGCCACCCTCACAACATTCATGGCTTACATTTTAGCTTTAAAAACCAACACAATCACTGAAAGCTTAAAGCAATCGCAATGAGACCACAAGTGCAATATAATTAAATTGGAAAACTCTAGCGCTTAATGATTGTGAACTTTCGAAGACAAGCACAAGGTGGTGGATAATGGATTATGTTGAGGATGATGGCCATGTTTGCCTACCCAAGCTTGTGGCTAGCTGTTCATTATTCAAATTTAGGTTGACTAGCTGACCAAGAGCACATCTTAATCCTATCCTCCTTATTCTTAATTGAGTCAAAAAGTTATCTTAGAATGTAACAAAAGTGAGAGTACTTTGGTTGAATGGGGCTCACAAATCCCAAATTAATTCAGTGCTAAGTGAGTGAATGAAGAAATGTGGGACTTAATTTTAATAAATTAATAGCTTACTTTTTGTGAGTGATATCATTATTGTCCAAATAAAACGAAGCATTAGCTGAATTGGTCGGTAGTGCCAAACAGCCCACACATGCGTTTAAGATTAGATCAAAGACAATTAGTTTGGTTTGCTCTTTGTTTTCCCGAAGTTGCTGATGTAGATGTCTTGGTGCTTGTATGAGATATCAACCTTGGCATTGATGATCATTTTGTTTTTCAATACCATCCCTCTCTCAGATACACAGAGACTATGGATCATAATAATTATCATGATATATTCTGTCATTATAATTTTTTGTAATTTTATTTTATAATAATCAAATTTTTTTTATGTTTATTCTTAATTTTACTAATTATAATGTAATAATAATCGTAACTGTAACTGTAATTTAAAATTTTGGATAAATATATTATTAGAGATTTGATAACATCAAGCTAAATATCATACCATATTGTGTGTTATCAAGATATTATTATTTGTTTATGTCTAATCCTAGAAGTGCATTTTTTATAAATTCCGAGGTTTGATGAGAATATTACCTTACACACTTTAAACCATAATTTGTTTTAAATGGTCAAATCACAAGAGCCATATTGTAATTTACCCTAAAAGATTTTTGCTAACTTGAACTTATGTTATCAATAAGAAAAGTAAGCTAGTATTACCAGTATCTATGCCACAATTTGAAGAATCGTAGAGACCTGAAAAGGTTTTTTTTTATACCACCATTTGAAGAATCGTAGAGACCTAAAAAGGTATTTTTATTTTCCAAAAAAAGGCAAAACACTTTCAGATTGGAACAGCAGTACTCGTCACTGTGTTTTAGTATGCAATCTGCTTTAAGATTAGTAGTGCCCCTGCAAAAATGGAGGAATTTACTCAATAGGAAACTTGGAAAGAGGCAAATAAGAATATAAGAACTTTCTATGAAAGTCTGAACATGCTGTCTATGATTATAAAATTGTTAATGATGATGATGATAAAGCTTTTGGGCCAAATCATTTTATGATATTGCCTATTTCTAAGGCTACTTTTATTTTGCAAAATCAGAATAATAACATTGTAAAAGGATAAACAATTATCATTATTTATTCGTTAATCATTTATTTGTTTTAATTGGATTGAGAATGATGTCACCTTATCCAAATAGTGTTATGATTCTTTTTTTGGTCCAGTGTCATATTTTTTAACCAATTAATCTTAATCCACGTCTAATAATGGATGTGAGAATATTATATTCTATAACAGAGGATGTGAGATATACAATATGTTGATGGTAAAAAAGAAGAGGGGGTAAGCAGAAGTCTTATATCGATGAGAAGTCAAGTGAGCTTATGCTTTACAAGATGAGGGGACACTCTCTCTCCCAAGTGAGGTGCCTTTTCCTGAGTCGAACTCCAATGGAAATCTCAGGCGAGGGACAAAACTGTGTAGCAGAATGCCCCCAAGAGGAGAGAGTGGTCAAAGCGGACAATACCTCACACGGGACAGGTTCGCTTTGATCATCATTATTGGCATCGTCTGTGGGGACTCCCATGCCTCGCCACCCACAAGCCCACCTGACTTGGGGGGCTAATGTTGATAGTAAAAAAGAGGAAGGAATGAGCAGAAGTCCCACATCAATAAAAAGTCGAGTAAACTTGTGTCTTATAAGGCGGGAGGACACTTCTCTTCCAAGTAAAACACCTTTTCCCGAGTTGAACTCCAATGGGAATCTCGGGAGAGGGACAAAATCGTGCGATAGAGTGCCCCCAAGAGGGGAGAGTGGCCAAAGCGGATACTACCTCACACGGGTCAAATTTGCTTCGATCATCATCATTAGTGCCGTCTATGAGGACCCCCGTACCTCACCAGGCATAAGCCCACCCAACTTGGGGGGCTTATATTGATTGGAGTTCGACTCGGGAAAAGGTGCATTACTTGGAAAGAGGGTATCCCCCCGCCTTATAAGGCACAAGATCACTCGACTTCTCATCAATGTGAGACTTCTACTCACCCCTTCCTCTTTTTTATCATCAACATAAGCCCCCCAAGTCGGGGGGGCTTGTACGTGGCAAGGCATGGGAGTCCCCACAGACGACGCTAATGATGATGATCGAAGCAAACCTGACCCGTGTAAGGTATTGTTCGCTTTGGCCACTCTACCCTCTTGGGGGCACTCTGCCGCACGATTTTGTCCCCCGTCTAAGGTTCTCATTGGAGTTCGACTCAGGAAAAGGTGCCTCACTTAGGAGAGAGTATGTCCTCCCACCTTATAAGGCATAAGCTCACTTGACTTCTCATCGATATAACACTTCTGCTTACCCCTTCCTCTTTTTTACCATCAACATAAGCCCCCCAAGTCAAGTGGACTTGTGCATAGTGAGGCATGGGGATCTCCACAGATGACGCCAATGGTGATGATTGAAGCGAACCTGCATCATGTGAGATATTGTTCGCTTTGGCCACTCTCCCCTCTTGGGGGCACTCTGCCGCACGGTTTTGCCCCTTGCCCAAGGTTCCCATTAGAGTTTGACTCGAGAAAAGGCATCTCACTTGGGAAAGGGGGTGTCCCCCCACCTTATAAGACACAAACTCACTTAACTTCTCATTGATGTGGAACTTCTACTCACCCCCTCCTCTCTTTTACCATCAACACAATACAATCTTTTTTTTTTTCATGAGAGAACATAAGAATGAAAGTAGAAGATAAAATTTGGAAATAAAAGGATTGCTTTTTAAACATTGATATATCTCAAATTTGCAAAACAAAATTATTAATAATATACCAAATATTGTTTTACTATTGTAACCACAATTATAAAAATAAAATAAAATTACATAAAATTATGAATAAATATAAAATACAATTATAAAAAATTACAAGTACAAAAGGAATCACATAGCCACATCGTCACAATCTGGACTGGGCAGGTTTTAAAGTTCCAGACACATATATACCAAAGACAATTATTTATGAACGCTTTAATTATTGAGAATTGAATACTCTAATATATTGGCCTTTGGTTCATGCTTAAAAGTCGCAATTAGCAAAGTGAAACTCTTTGAAAGAAATGCGGATCCCATCAGATTAAGATAATCAACTTTAAGCTCTCATTTGCTGTCCCATTTTTGTAATCAGACAGCCAGATGCACTAATCTGCCATTCTACTATTTTTTTTTATTTTCTTATTTTATTTTAGAATTTAAATGTAATTCATTTTCAATGTAAAACATTTTTACGTTTTCAATGAATAAAAAAATTCTACATCACTAAAAAAAATAATGTACAATTTTAAACATGGGTCTTTTAATCTCTCTTTTGTGAGTAATAATTTAAAACTTATTTAAACTTCTAATACATTCAAGTTAAATCCTGTGTTAAGTGAAAACTTTAAATGATTGTTGATGGTATATATTAAGGCTTTTTTAATCGATTTGGATATTTACCGAAGCATCTAACTGTGATAATGACTAAATTTGGCGGTATTATATCAACTTTTACAACTATATATGATATTAATTTATAAAGTAAATCACATTCTTCATTCCTGAAAAATAAATATTTCTATAAAAGTATGTTTTATATTAAATATGTATTTTTTTTCTTTGATTTTTATATCCAATTAATCATGTAATTAATTTCTTTGTTTGGAGTCTAACATAATAGTTTAATTTATTTATGTATCTTCATTTTAATCCTTAAAAAATAAAATTTAGATCAAATTTTAATATATTTTATATTAAATAAATATAATTTCTCTAATTAAAGCTCTACTTTTATTATGTTAATTATTAATATATCTTAAATAGACTACAGTTTTAATCATAATTGTCTTGAAAAATAATTATAGGAAAAATGTGCAAATAATTTTGTAGACTTTTTATGAGAAAATAAAAAATTTCATGTTATATATATATATATATATATCGATACTATTTAGATCTATCTTAAAACATTTGTATAAAAATGAAATACTTAATTAATTAATTTAATTAATACTTTCTATATTAAATTATTTTATTAAAAATAAAATATGTCATCTTATATCTATATCACTTAAATTATATTTTATAAATTCATGTTTAATATGTCGGTTTAAAAATATTTACACAAAATTATAATTAATCACATAATATTTAGTTGAAAATAGGACATTTGAAGTTTGATATTAGGAAGATATTGACAAAATTTTAATAATAAATTTGATTTCAATTTTAAAATATTTCTATTAAAAAATAAAAATATGTAATTAAATCAAATTCTTATATTAAAGGATTGATGTATTTTTTAAGGCATATTAATTAGAGAAAATGTACTAATTTGATGTACCATATTACTTAGTTATATTTTAAAAATTCATAATTAACATATTGATTTAATAATATTTACACAAAAAAAAATTAATTACCTAATTTTCAATTTAAAATATGATATTTGAACTTTGATATTAGGAAGATATTGAAAAAATTTTAATAACTAATTTGATTTCAATTTTAAAATTTATTTTAGTGAAACTTCGAAATATGTAATTAAATTAAATTTCTATAAAGGTTTGACTTATTTTTAGGGGAAATTTGATGTATCTTTAACTTTTAAGAATTAAAATAAAAACATATAAGTAAATTAAACTGTTACGATAGACTTCAAATTAAGAAACTAACAACATGATAGATTTGATATAAAAATTAGATAATAATACCTATTAGATGTAAAATATACTTTCAGAGTAAAATCTGATGTAATATTTATCTTTCTAAGAACTAAAATGATGGTTTACTCTAATTTATAGTTTAATAAAAAATAATTTGCTTGGAACCCAAGATATGACATTTCTTTAGTGAACATGTGAATTAAAGAAGATACGAACAATCCAAATGATCAACAATAGGATAATTAATTCAATGCTTATTGTGTCCTTCATGATCAATATTTTGCCCATGGTTTATTTGTAGAGATTTGTTGTGGGTATTTTTGGAGCAATATAAAATGGACTAGTAAAAGGTCAACAAAAGACAAGTCTAACCAAAAAAGGCCCAGATTGCCCCAAAACTAAGGTCACTTGACAGAGGCATCAGCTCACCAGCCACGAGCTCAAGATGCAGGACAAGGCTAAGGTAGTAACCCTAACTCGTTAAGAATGAGCTCTAACTCGTTGGTCGAAGTAGGTCACCCCCACCATTTCCCAAAAAGCTCACTTTGGTCAAACTTGAGAACAAGACCAATTTGCATGGCCAATGGATCATCCAGTGCCAGCCCAAGTCACCAAACAAGTGACCTCGAGCATTGGGTACAAGACTCCAATGTACAGTCAGCAACTAGGGGCACATATTCCTAACCAACAAGTCAGCCCCCTGAAATTGACAGATCAGTCACTAAAAATCGACAGTGAATTGCCTAACATTTATTGCACAATATAGTGGAAAAGATAGTTTTGCAATTGGTCAAATTATGCTTGTAACCCCCTGCCTTTATAAATAGGGTGGGAAGATCATTGTAACAGGGATAGTGAAAAATACATGCACAAACTCTACTAAAATGTAAGAGATTATTTGTATTGTTGCTCTGATAGACTGAATAGAGAAACAACTCCAGAAAAGCAAATATACCCACCATAAACGTAGGGGTCACACTAACTTTAGTTGAACTACGATAAAAAGCTTTTGGTGTCCTTTGTTCTTCCTTTGTCCTTTCAATTTCTTCCTTGTCCATACATACACTTGCAACTTGTAGTTTGGGGATTCACTGAACTTTTCCTGCTGACTAAATTTTTCCGTCAACATTTTGGCACTAGAGGAAGGGCCTCAACTACATTCTCTCTCTCTTTGGTTTATTGTTTAGCTACAATGACAAGAGGAAGAACCACCAGAAGTACTAACACTACTGCTCGCCAACTTGAAAGTCACATGCCGCAACAATAGGAAGTGTTACCAGTAGGGGGCTCAGTCCTCCCTATGACAGATGCTTCTACTACCCTTGCAACAAGTGCTACCATTGGCATAGCATTATTTACCCCTCACCCGCCTACTACCTTTGGGATTGACAGAGCACAAGCATGGCACAAACGTTAGGTGGTGCTTGAAAACACCATGAGGGAGTTGGGTGACACGGTAAGGATACTGGCGTAGGCATAGGCATAAGGCACACAAAGACTAGTTGAGGTCGTTGCACCTAGAGGAGAATTCCAACAGCCAGAAGCTCAACAAGAGGGGCTTGTCAGAGCAGAATGTTAGCGAGTTGGTTCAGTCCACTCATCCAATTCATGACTAAGGTCAGAGGTCCATAAAGCTCACAAAGACAATGAAGGAGATGATTAGCAACGTGCGAGTTTATGCCGAGAAGGAGGTTCAAATAGGACCGATCATGGATGTAGATTAGATCGCTACTCACTAGGTCATGAACACAGCAAGCAACATAAAGCCTTAGATCACCATTCCCATGACCAAAAAGGTGATAGGAGTCATTGATCCACTAATCATCGATCTGGGACATAAGACCCGGTGATCGAAAAGTTACTTTAGAGGGTGTAGTAACTAGAAAAATGACCTGAGGCTCAAGGTAGTCAAGATCATTATAAGGAAAAAATACTATTCACCAAGGAGATTGAGACAGAGCCTCTTCCTCATAGGTTCAAGGAATCGAACATCCCACAGTACAGTAGGGATAGTGACTCGTATAATCATTTGGACACCTTCAATGTCCAAATGGATCTTCAAACCACCAATCGATTGGTAAAATGTCATGTTTTCCCTACCACCATCAAAGAAATACCTCGAACATGGCTCAAAAGTCTCGTGGCTTGTAGCATTCATAGCTAGGAAGAATGTCAGAGAAGATTCCTCAACCAAAACAAGGTACTAAAGAGGCAGCTTGCACCATCTTGTCACCTCACAACAATCTTTCAGCAGAGAGATAAATCATTGAAAGACTACATCACCCAATTCCAGCACGAGGTCAGTAATGTTGAAAATCCTTCAGATGAAAGCATATACATGGCGATCTTGGCTGGACTCCGTAAGGATGGGAAACTATACAAAAGCATATATAAGTCTCCAGTGAGGGACTTGAGTGAATTCTATAAATGAGCCACTAAAGAAATCAGGTGGGATAAGACTTTTGACTTAAAGAAGCCTAATCAAAAGAATGAGGCGAGCAACTCTGGCCATGGCAACAAGAGAGGCAATGGCGAAAATAAAAGAGAGAGCCAAAAGGATGGCTCTGGTGGCCAAGTCGTGAAAAAGGCCAGGGGTGAGTGACCTCAGTGCCAAGGTTGCTATGATGGCTATAGCATCCTGTCAGATACACCAGACAAGATCTTCATAACTAAGAGGGATAAGGAGGACTTCAGGAAGCTTAGACCCCTAAAGGCTCCCATCGAGCATACAAACAGAAATAAGTTTTATGCCTATCACAATGAGGTCGGGCACAATACTTTGGAGTGCTGGATGCTCGAAGATACCATTGAGGACCTCATTAAAAGAGGTCCCATAAGGGATTATGTAGTTTGACCTTCGAGATGGCAACCTCCATAGCCTTAGCGACCAGCATAGTCAGTGTCAGTAAACTCCTAAACATGAGGAGGCACCCTTGATGAGGACCATATTCACCATCCATGGTAGACCTCACATTACCAAAACCTCAAAAAGGTCACATGAGTGGTATGTGTGAGAGGAAAAACATATCTTACTTATAAGGTATGGTGAAGCTGAAGGACTAATGAAAAAGGCCAGGACAAGCTTTGATTGCATCACCTTTACTAGTGAAGATGATTGAGGAATACATTCTCCACATAATGACACATTGGCCATTCAAGCAAGAATTAGTAATGCTGAGGTGCGAAGAATCATGATTGACATAGGCAACTCAATAAACATGATGTACAGGCAATGTTTTGATCAAATGAGTATAAACTCTAACTAGCTTAAGCCTTCCCCAGAGCCTCTTTTTGGCTTCACAAAAGACGTAGCAATACCAGCAGGGCAAATCAAACTTCCACTTACCCTCGGGGACTTAACTGCAAGCCATTACCTTGGTTGATTTTCTAATTATTAACTCTCCCTCAGCATATAATATGGTGCTAGGATGACCAGTGATGAAAGACCTAGATATGGTCATATCACCCAAAATGCTCACCATCAAATTCCTAACCCCCAATGGAATCAAATATGTACGAGGAGAATAAAAAGTGGCCCAACATTGTTATAAAGATATAGTTGAAATAGGGGTAAGAGGAAAGAAGATTGATGTGATTTTGAGGAGAGCCGTGACCTATGAGCTCAACTGGGGTCAGTCACAACCTAGATCCTTGTGAAGTAGATATAGTAAAGATGACCGATCGATAGAAGAACTCAAGCACATGCAGGTTAATAGGTAGATACCTCAAGCTAGGAAGCAATCTATCCCTAAATATAAAGATAGTGCTAACTAATTTTCTTAAAGCAAACCTTGACTTCTTCACCTGGAATCATAAAGATATGGCTGGGATTGACCCGAAGGTAAGGTCGCACAAGTTAAACATTGATCTTCACTATAAACCAGTTCACCAGAAGCGAAGGCCAATGACTACTGAATGATATGTAGCTTTAAAAGAAGAAGTGGATAAACTTTTGGCCAGCAAGTTTATCCCGGAAGCTCATTACCTGACTTGGGTAGCCAATCCTATGTTGGTCAAGAAAAAGAATGAGAAGTGGAGAACTTGTATTGACTTCACCAACCTCAACAAGGCAAGTCCTAAGGACAACTTCCCTTTCCCTAGAATTGACCAGCTTATAGATGCAACAGTTGGTCATCAACTGCTAAGCTTCATGGACACTTATTCATGTTATAATCAAATTCCCATGCATCTAGAGGATAAGGCGCACACCTCATTCATCACTAACCATAACCTATACTGCTACAAGGTTATGCCCTTAGGAAAACCATGGAGGTGTATCTGAACGACATGCTAATAAAGTTTAAACAAGTCACCAACCATGTACACGATTTGGCAGAGACGTTCCAAGTCTTGAGGAAGTATTAATTGAAACTGAACCCACACAAGTGTGTGCTTGGAGTAGCTTTGGGAAAATTCCTTGAATTCTTAATGAATAGGAGGGGAATTGAAGCAAATCTTGATAAGATCAAATCTCTCATCGACATATGGTCCCCCACTAGAGTTAAGGATGTGCAAAGCTTAAACGGCCAGGTTGCGGTGTTTAGCAAGTTCATCTCTAAGGTGACAGATAAATGTGTTCCTTTCTTTAATATCTTAAAAAAGGAAAAGAAGTTTGAATGGACACAGCAATGCGAAATTGCCTTCCAGTAGCTCAAATAGTATCTTGAACGAGCTCCTCTTTTGTCAAAACCAAAGGAGGGTGAGAAGCTAGTCATCTATCTGGGGGTATCCCAATTTGCTCTTAGTGCATTTTTTATACGAGAAGAAGATGGAGCTCAGGTCCCCATTTATTACGTGAGCAAAAGGTTATTGGACGCTGAGACAAGGTACTCACGTATGAAAAAACTCACCTATTGCTTGGTAGTTGTGTCAAGGAAGCTATAACCCTACTTCTAGGTTCACAGCATAAAGGTGCTCACATATTTCCCACTTTGACAAGTCTTGCAAAAGATGGATGTCTCAGGTTGTCTACTTAAATGGGCAATGGAGCTAGCTTAGTTTGACATTGAATATAAGCTCAGACCAGTGATCAAAGGGCAAGCTTTGGTGGACTTTATTGCAGAATTCACTGAACTTATACAAGAGGAAGTAGAAACTTCAGAAGCCCCATGTTGGGAATTGTATGTTGATGGGCCATCAAGTGAATAAAAGGCCGGGGCAGGAGTATTTCTCATCAGTCTAGAAGGGCACAAAATCCTCTATGCATTAAGATTCGATTTCCAAGCCATAAATAATGAAGCTGAGTATGAAGCGTTACTAGTCGGGCTATGACTGGCAAAAGAAGTGCGAGCTAAAAGATTGAAGATTTGTAGCGATTCATAGCTCGTTGTTTGCCATATTAAGGAGAATACCATACTAGAGGGTCAAAATGACCATTTACCTATAAAAAGTCTAGGAATGGCTAAGCTCATTTCAGCAATATGAAGTCAATTAGATACCATGAGCTCAGAACATGCACGTTGATGCCTTAGCTCGTCTATCTATGACCAAGGATACTGACTTCTTAGGAGCGATCCCAATAGAATTCTTCTCATCCCCAAGTGTAGAATAGAAAGATGCCCTGATGACAATTGCCACAACACAGGACTTCTAGATGAACCCAATCCTAGACTATTTATAAAATGACAAACTGCCAGAGAATAAGCTCAAGGCACAGCGATTATGAGCTCAAGCAGCCAGATATTGCATCTATGATAATATATTGTATAAAAGAGGATTTCAACTCCACTTCTAAGATGCATCAATGGCCATGGTTGTGACACCATCCTAAAAGAAATCCATGCAGGCCATTGTCGAAATCATGCCGGGAGGCTATCTCTAGCCCAAAAGGCTCTCTAACAGGGATTTTACTGGCCCATAATGAAACAAGATGCTGTTGATCTTGTCAAAAGATGTGACAAATGCCAAAGATTTGTAAGGATCTCATGAGCCCTGCCAGCCTACCTACAGTAGATGGTTGATCCATAACCCATTGCAATCTAGGGCATAAACCTAATTGGACCACTCCCTATGGCTCGTGGAAATTGCAAACATGCAATAATGGTTGTAGATTATTTCACCAAGTGGGCAGAGGCAAAGGAGTTCACACAGATCTCTTCTGCAAAGATTGAGAAATTTGTATGGAATAACATCATTTGTATATTTAGAGTCCCCCAACAAATTGTAATCAACAATGGGGCTAGTTTCAATAGTGAATGATTTATCAAGTTCTACGATAACCTTAAGATCACAAAGAGCTTCTCGATTGTTAACCATCCACAGGCCAATGGGCAAATCAAAGTTGTCAACAAGATCATCAAGCACATCATGAAGACAAAGCTAGAGGCCAAGAAGGGAGCATGGGTAGACGAGCTATAAAAAGTGCTCTGGGCTTACAAAATCACAACTTATAGCACTACAGGAGAAACTCCCTTCTCGATGGTATATGGATCTGAAGCAATGATCCTAATAGAACTTGAAGTAGCATTGCAATGAAGAATTTCTTTTAATCTAGATGACAACAATCAACTGCTTGCCACAAATCTCAATCTTATAAAAGAAACTAGAGAAAGAGCTCACCTTAGGATCGTAACCTACCAGCAACGGGTTGTAAGGTATTATAATAGAAAGGTTCGAACTTGAATCTACAAAGTTGGTGATCTCGTTCTAAGCCTTATCCTTCCAGGGGCATGCAAGGCTAATAAAGGGAACTTAGGATTGAACTGGGAGGGCCCTACATTATTAAGAAAGTCTTGGGCAATAAAGCTTATCATTTTCCAAACATGGATGGAACAGAATTCCCTTAAGCTTGGAATGTTGATTATCTCCACCCATATTATCAATAGAGATCTGAATCTTGTAAAATTATTCAGAGATTAATAAAAGCACTTAAGTGTTTCCTTAAATTTTTATGTCTATTTATTAGTTTCTAAATAAAATCTCAGTCAAGTCTTGGACGGGAAGCGAGCTATATGTCAATCATAAAATTCCAGCTGAAGCGTAACCTACCTAGCATCCAGCCTGACTAATGATCATAATCATGGTAGATATCATATGCGGTGCATGGAACATTCAACAATAGAAACTGGGAGGAGACAATCAAGAATATCATAAAAGTTCGTTTAATATCCCCTTCAATAAGGCAAATTTATATAAGGTCCAAGATAAGATACATAGTTCAAAAATGAAGTTTAAAATTACAAAAGGTCACAGCCTAAGAAGACAGATCCTTAAGGGCTAAGCTTACACGGGGCAAAAGGTCGGCAAGAGGAGCAAGCAGGTCATCCATCATTTGATCACTAATAATTTCCATGACCTACAAGCCACTGTCTCTTTGAATGGCACCCTGAGTAGGAGAAACTTCAATTGTGGACTCTGCACCCTTTTCAGAATAAATGGCCTTCACAATCCTTTCAAGCATTTAACAGTTTCAAGGGCATCATTGCCAAAAAAAAGATAAATCCATCTTTGGATGCTGCTTCCACATGGTGTAGAAGAAGGCGGAGCTAGTTTTGGACTCATCATTTTCTACTACTCTCGTAACTAGTGTGATAGTCTTTGTTTTGACATTGGTGACCTTTTCCTTTCCAAGAGTAACTTCCCCCTGGCCATCTCAAGCTCCTTCTCAATAGCTTCAGCTTGCTGCATTGCCACCTTAGCATAATGAACAATCACATCTAGGTCTCTTTTCATTTTGGTCAGCTTGATAACTACCTTGTTGAGGTCCAATACGACGACCTCGTGATTCATTGTTTTATAGGATAGAGCAACCAGACTTCTTTTTGAGTGACCTCGGCTTCCTTTTGAGCGACCTCAGTGTCTCCAGCTCTCTCCCTTAACTTTAACACCTCAATGGTCACATCAGCCAGGTCCTCCTCAAGTTTCACTTTCTCCTCATCCCAAGCTTGGAGTGTCTTTTTTAGCTTCATTATTATTAGCAAGTTCTAAAAAACCAAATAGTTAAGTTAGATTACAAAAAAGGGGAAAATAACCAAGATAAAAGGACTTTATTTACCAAAAGGGCATGGTGAGTTGCATAGCTTAGCAATCCATTAATTGAGAAATCCTTTGACTCCAATGCTGAGACCTTATTGTCAGGCCCTAAAATCACGTTGATATTCCCTAAGAGGAAGCTGAGATACTCCTCTATCTTAGGACCAAGACTAGCAAATTGCTCCTCGGCCTGGATCTCAGGTGCCACCCATTTTTAGGTAACTACGACTTTCTTCCCTTTGTCCTTCTTTTGTTTTTTGGTGAAGGGCTCAGAAGGGGATGTGACATCAACTGCAATGATCACCTTAGGATGTAAGGTGGGAACTGGCTCCTATGAAGGTGTGATTGCCAAAGCCAAAGCTTAGCTTACAATAGTAGAGGTTAGATTGGCATCAGAAGTAAATGTAAAAGGATTGGGTGGTGGCTTCCAGAGGATAAGCTTCATCATGCACTCAAGGTCTTTGAAGTTGGGTAGGTTGACCTCCTTAACTCAACAAGCTCCGATCTCTCTCATGAGCTTGATATTCAAAGCTGAAGCAAACTTGTGTGAGTCGCAGGAGCCCTTCATTAAATTTAAAATTTTTCTTAAAGTTATCCAAAGCAGTGAACTGATCCAACACCTCAAGCTCTTTAGCCTCAATAGTCAGTTTCTTGCTAGCCCCGTTTGCAAAATAAAATAGTGTTAGAATGATAGAAGCAAATGTAATAACTCATCAAACTCACACGTCCTCAGCTCGCTCACCCGGAGTAAGAACAAAACCAAAGTTGTTAAGGTAACACAAAAATAGACAAGAGACATAGAACTAATTGGTTTTATAATTCCCCACGTTGGATTTGCCCTTAGTGTCACCCTGCGGCAAAATCTTCTTATGCTCAGTCTACCAAGTCAAAAGGTAATAGATCCCATCTAGCAGGCCCGTGCTCCTAATGTTGTAAAGGTAACAAAGAACCCTGGCAGATGGTAGTGGGAGATTATTCCTCAAATATATCAATGCCAAGGAAGTCAGTTGGGAGTAGGAGTTCAGAGAAGGCTGGAAGGGACAATGCTTGAGCTTATTTAGTAAATCAACAATGTAAAGATGCATCGGGAACCTAAGCCTAATGCTAAGATGCTGAGGACTAATGGCACTGAATCCCAGAGAAGGATAAGTGGCATGATCATTGAGAGAGGGTGCCATAATGCAACATCCCTCGGAGAGCCAGAATGTCTGGACTATGCTCTGGAGATCATAAAAAATGATGGTTGAAGTGTGGTGACTAAACATCGAGCAATCTGGAGATCACTAGCTGGTAGTAACCTCCTAGCCCCCAACGAAGTCTAGATGAGCATTGAATTCTCCAATGACCTTGCCACTCCTTGAGGTTGCTTCACCTATAGGTCGTATCAAATCCACAATCTAGGTTGGAGAGTTAAGTTCTTCATCACTTCTTATTTGATGACCTCGGTGTTTATGAGCTTCCATCTACATAAGAAGAAGGAACGGTCAGGTCGCTAAAAGCGGTCCATATCTAAAGGCTAGGACTAACAGTTTCCTATGTGGCAGGCCAAATGCACCTTAGGTCACCACATCTAAGCCCAAGTTTCTGGAGACAAGGGGGACTCAATCGTTGGGATGATAAAACCCAGAAAATTGATGAAGGACTTGAAACGACAATTAGAAACCCTAAAGTCTACTGGCAAGTCAACCAAAAAAACCAAACCAAATAGGAGAAAATATATAGGCAAGCAAGTTCAACCGACATTCCAAATTACACAAACTACAAAATGAAAACATCTAGAAACCACAAATCAAAGAGAGAAAACTCACTATTTTAACCAAAGGAGAAGGCCTAAGAAGTGTGCAAAGCTAGCTTCCGGTGAGTAGAACCTAAACCACAAGCTAGGTAAGCTAGAATGACATTGACGGTAGTAAAAAAGCAGGGAACGGTCATGGGTGCAATGAAGAGGATGAGAAAGGAGAACTCAAAAGCTTCAAATTTCAAATGACAGACAAGAGGGGGAAAGAGTTTTCAGTTCATATGATGTATAGTCTCATTATTAGATCTAAAAACTGATCGAATACCCATGATCTGAGGGCTTAGCAAATGCCAGCTGTGAGTTGTTAAGAGCCTAGCAAGAAACATTCACCAATAATAGAAACCTAAGAGTCGGGGACAGAACATGTGAAAATACGACAAGAGACCCACAAGATCATAGATCACAAGTGACGGACTAGAGCTCCCAATCTTGTGCTGATTAAGACGCATCTATGCAACCTACCAAGGCACTCGTGCTAGTCAAGGTGCATCCATATGACCTACCTGGGCACCCAATCTTATGCTAACTGAGCGCATCTGTGTGACCTACCTAGCCACCTAATCTCACGCTAATTGAGTCGTATCTATGTGACCTACCAAAGCACCCATGCTAGTTAAAGCGCATTCGTGTGACCTACCTGGGCACCTAATCTTGTACTAATTGAGCCACATCCGTGTGACCTATCAGGGCACCCATGCTAGCTGAGGCGCATCCATGCGACCTATCTGAGCACCCAATCTCGTGCTGACTAAGGCGTATTTGTGTGACCTACTGGAGCACCTGTGCTAGTTGAGGTGTATCTGTGTGACCTACTTGGGCACTCAATCTCCTGCTAACTTAGGCACTCAAGCACTTCGGTGCTTAACTTACTACTAGTTGAGGGACTCTAATGCTCAAATTCATTGTCAACTGGGACAAACAAATATGATCGATAGGTCATTCAGCATGGCGTATATCCTTTTAAGTCATGATTTACTGACTGAAGCACATTTGATATTAATTTAATCTATACTATCCAAGGTCGATTGACCTATTAGGCATTTATTTTATCTAACGCTTATCAAGTTGTGGTTTGCAGGAACTCATTCATGTTACTAGTTGTAACATATTAAACCACCAATATGACTTGCAAGGGAAAAAGCAAGAATATTACGTAAAGTTTCATTAAAAACCTAAATAAGGTAATTTACATGAAGATTCGAGGGTAAAAATCAAAACAAGCCTACAGCTACCATATCCTAAGAGGAAGGCCTAAATTCTAACAAGTTGGAAGATTACCGAGCAAGCTAAATGGCTTCAACTCTTCCTCATCCTCCATCCAAGCTAAGAGCTTATTCCATAACTTGAATACCCCCAAGGCCTAGCTCACTGTGCAAGAAGTCCAAAGAACAAGGGTGAAAGAACTACATTATCCAGTATGACCAATAAGGAGGATACAGAGAAAGGTAACAAACTTCCCAGGATTCTTAGAGAGGAATTGTCCATGGAAACTTCCTATAACAAAACTTCCCAGAACCCTCAAAGAGGAATTGCCGTAATAGGCCATACACACTTCGTAGCATTTCACCAAAGACCCAGATGATTAGAAATATAGGGAGCTCAACCAATGCACCCATCAGGTCTTTCTATGGAATAGAAAGAAGGTTCTTCACACCTTATATAGACCAGTTTGACTTCGACAAAGAATCTAAAGACTATATAGTTGTTCTTCATCAAACGGTCCAGCGAAGAACAAGGTTGCCATGTCAACGGCTATAAGAAAATGTGTATTAAAAGCCTGGCCAAATGGAGTAGTAGGACAAGAAATTTGAAAGACAACATGGCAAACTATAAGAAAAAACTATAACAACACAATAGACTATAGGTGAAGGATTTAACAACACTGTAGATTGCTAATAAGGACTTTGCTAGCAAACTACAACTCCCAATCCGCAAAGCGAACTGAGAGTTGGGGGGCTAATGTTGGAGGTATTTTTGGAGTAATGTAAAATGGGCTAGCAGAGGTCCAATAGGAGATAAATCCAACCAGAAAAGACCTAGATCATCTAACAACTAAGGTCACTGGGCAGAGGCACTAGTTCACCAGCCGCGAGCTCAGGATGTAGGACAAGGCCAAGACAGTAACCCCAACTCATTAAGGATGAGCTCCAGCTCATTAGTCTAAGCGGGTCACCCCTATCATTTCCCAGAAAGCTCACTTTGGTCAAACCCAAGAACAAGACTAACTTGTATGGCAAACGGATTGCCCAACGCAAGCCTAAGTCACTAAACAAGTGACATCGAGCATTAGGTATAGAACTCCACAGTCCAGTCAGCAATCAGGGGCACATATTCCCAACCGACAAGTTAACCCCCTAAAACCAATATATTAGCCATCAAAAATCAACAATGAATTGCCTAGCATAATTGCACAATACGACGGAAAAGATAGTTTTATAATTTGTCAAATTACACTTGTAATCCCTTGCCTCTATAAATAGAAAAGGAAGATCATTGTAACAGGGATAGTAAAAAATACATACAGAAACTCTACTAAAATTGTCAGAGAATATATGTATTGTTGCTCTGCTAAACTGAACGGAGAAACAATCATAGAAAAGCAAATATAACCACCGTGGACATAGGGGTCACATTGGCTTTAGCCAAACCGCAATAAAATGCTTGTAGTGTCCTTTGTTCTTCCTCTTCTCTTTCAATCTCTTCCTTATTCATACATACACTTGTAACTTGTAGTTTGGAATTGTTGACGGTGAAATTCAGTTTGTACAGGGCACTCGAACTTCAGTCAACGGGTAGTGAGTTTCGAGAATCAATGCCACTTTTGAAGTGTAGTGAAATGTGAGTCGAGAGGAAGAGAGGCGGTGATTTTTAACGTGGTTCAGCCAAATCCGAACGGTACCGGACCCTACGTCCATGGCGAAGATTTTATTATTGTAACTTGACAGAGTTTTTGCTTACAAGGATTGGCCCTCCCCCCCTCTTCTAACAATGCAATCCTATTTATAGAGGA
Organism: Saraca asoca; assembly: GCA_026873985.1. Classification (NCBI taxonomy): domain Eukaryota; kingdom Viridiplantae; phylum Streptophyta; class Magnoliopsida; order Fabales; family Fabaceae; genus Saraca; species Saraca asoca. The sequence continues at coordinate 47 of JANHAO010005461.1, read as the reverse complement.
AGGAGGAGCTTCATGCATTAATTACAAGCTACAGTTGTATTACATCA
>JANHAO010005460.1:0-22598 GCA_026873985.1 Saraca asoca | reverse complement strand
GCATCTTATGAATTTATCGGATAAGAGTAAAAAAAATTATATAATTTTTTATTTTAGTAGTTCGCAAAATTTTTTGATAATGACATTCTAATGCACCCGCGTGCCACTCCATATATCCCATATATAAATTAGAAACAGCAGTGGATGCCATTGGTAGGGCCACGCTGGCACAGTGTTTGCACGTGTCCTCGTCCCCCATCAATTGCAGTAGGGACGATTACTGTGGTTGAGTTAAAAAGATACGACTACCCTATGAATGATTACTGTGGTTGAGTTAAAAGGATATGGCTACCCTATGATATGTTTGAAAATTAAGAAGTGGCGTGAATTTGGACAATGAGAAATAATAGAAAAGAAGGGAGAAGTATTGACCTATTCTTTTGTCAAAAATTGGTTTTTGTAAATTAAAATGTTAAAATAATACAAAATATTTCATTTCTTTAATGATATATATATAAATATTTTATAAAATATCCATTAGATAAGAAATTGTTTTCCTCCCACCACTTTGACATTATCTATTATTTCATTAATTACAAGATACATATGTGACATAAAATTTATTTATTTATAAATAAAGAAATGGGATTTTCTTAAAAAGAAATATTACCAACAAAGCAAAGAGATCCAAAGAGATAATTTTTTCCCTTATTTAGATATTTTAAAAGTTCTCCGAAAATCTCTGAGTTGGAGGAATACAAAACAAACATCAGTAGAGGAAAATATTTTTAATTCTATCGTAATAAATTAAGACTCAAAGTAAATTTATATATAAATTATTTTTTAAAAATTTTAAAATTTACTACTTCACAGAAAAAATTTAATTATTTTATTAATAAGAGTTTATGTATGCCCTCAAACTATTTTTTAACTGTGTTTATATATATGTCATAACTAATATATTATTTTTAAGAAAACATCTACTTCAAAAATATTTTTTATGAAGTTTGAGAAATATTTTAAATTAATATTTAAAAATAATGTGAAAAATTTAAAGAGTAAAAATTTTGAAATATACATTATCTACTAAATTAAAATTAGATATTATTGAGCATATATTGATAAGCATCACTATGTGATTATCTGTAACAAATTAAATGCAAATAAACTCCTAATTTACTTCACCATTCAACTACATTAATATATTTTAATATCATAAAAATTAATATTATATCACAAAAATAAAAATAAAAATAAAAATAAAAATTTTAGTTAATATTCATTAAGTTGTCATTTTACATTGTCCAGAACGTACAAAAAATTATATATTTGAATTATTTAAAATCTAACATTTGTGAAAATATTTACTAATTCAATATTTAGTTAATATATTGTAGATTTGTATGTGCGATTTTAATATGAACATGATACATAATAAATAAGTATTAGATAAAGATGCATAAAATATACTTACATATTATAGATATAATATATATATATATATATATTTGTTTATACTTTGGCTTGTGAAATGCATATTCCATGTTTAAATAACCAAATTTTGAAACTCTTCGTCTAGGGGGAATCAACCAGGAGGACGGAGATAGATGGATCGATGATATGCACAAATAATAAAATGTGGTCCGCCAAATGTATTCTGAAACTCAAATTAGTTATCCAATAGAGTTTTAGTCACAATAAAGAAGATGATTTGAAGAGAATATACTTAGATGTTTATATAGTCTATGAGTGTGCTAATTGTCATACTTCTAAGTGGATGATGAATAATCACATGTCTCTAGTGGCATTAGCGAAATTCTTACCTAATAGTTGATAATGCAATCACATTATTTATTCATGTCTTGGACCACACCTATTTATTTCAAAAATTATTTTTTTCAAGTTAAAATATTAAAATAATATAAAATATTTTATTTATTTAATGATATATATATAAATATTTTATAAAATATCCATTAGATAAGAAATTATTTTTCTCCCACCACTTTAACATTATCTATTATTTCATTAGTTACAAGATACATATGTGACATAAAAATAATTTATTTGTAAATAAAGAAATGGGATTTTCTTAAAAGAAATATTTCCAACAAAGCAAACAGATTCAAAGAGATAAAATTTCCCCTTATTTATATTTTTGAAAAGCTCTGAAAAAATCTCTAAGTTGGAGGAATATAAAACAATCATTAGTAGACGGAGAAATAATTTTTTTATTTTGACAAATCAATTTTAGGAATCATTCAATTATAATGTTAAAATATTTGACTTATCAAATACAAGAGAAAGTAATGCTGGAATTCTCAATGTTATAATAAGATTAGAAATATTTTTATATTAGAGGATGCATGTTGGAGGATTAACCATAAACTTCGTTTCTTTGTCTCTCCTTTATCAAAACTTCCAAAATAATGGGAAACTGTATGACATAACATTTCTTTCTCTGTTCTTTTTTTACATTCCCCTTGTTTAAACATACTATAAAAAATATGATGCATTCTAGAGGATAAAATATTTTATCATAAATATTGATAAAAAATTATAAGAACAAATAATTATAGATTTTAAAATTATTCTTTTAATTGCAAATTATTTATTAATTTTAAGTAAGATAATATACTTTCGCTTCTGAATTGCATATTCCGCTTTAAAACAACCAAATTCAAATATGAAAACAGGACTCAAGGGTCTGAACGCTGAGAGAGTGTGGAACTGGGTACAGTTATGAATACTAAATTTTTCTCTGAAAATTTGTAAGAATTAAATTGAAGAGAAAACAACATCTTTACATCTGTTTTGTTATATAAATTTGATTGTTTAAATGGGAAATAAGCACTTTATAAACTAAATAATTTCATTCTAATCGTTGACAAAAAAAGTTAACGATTCTAAATAATATACTATTAAAAATAAATTTTAAATTTATAATTATCTACTCTTTTGATTTTTTTATCAATAATTATAATAATATATTTTATCTTCTAAAATGTTTTTTTATACTTGCATGATTAGTTTGAATGAGGGAAAATGTAGAGAAAGAAGAGAGAAAATGGATTGATTGGAAGTTTTGATAAACAAGCGAAAGAGAATTAAAATTTATAATTAATCCTTCAACATGTATCCTCTATTACAAAATAAGAGATAATAATATTAAAATTCTGAGTATTACAATAAGTAGAACTAAAAATATTTCCGTTAACTACTAACTATCTTGTGTTTATCTAATTTGGAGATTTTTTGAGAGTTTTCAAACATTCAAATGAGGGGAAAAAATGTTATCTTTTAGAATCCGTTTGTTTTGTTAAAAAATATTTTTTATGAGAAAATTTTATTTCCTTATATACAAAATAAATAAATTTTATATTATTTATGTACTTTGTCATTAACAATGGAGACGGCGTTTTCTGTTCACTTCAATTTTTACTAATTTTCTTAGAAAAATTTAGTCACCATAACTCCATCCGATCACACTCTTTCTCAGCGTCCACACTCTTAAACCCCGTTTCCATTGCAAAATTTAGTCATCATAACTCCACCCAGTCCCAATCTCCCTCAGCATCACACTTCTAAGCCTGTTTTGATGTATAAATTTGGTTGTTTTAACGGTGCATAAGCACTTCATAAAACTAAAGTATTTCATTTTAATTATTGATAAAAAAATTAATGTTTTAACATTTCATAAAAAATGCACAACTAAAAAAAATAAAATTTATAATTATCTACTATAGTGTAAAAAATGGCGTTATTTAACGGTGATTATTTAGAAGTGGTTAGTTTAATTGCCTTTAAATTTTTTTGATAGTGACAGTTAAGTTAATTCTTGTTATATTTTAAATAAATTTTAACAATAGTGACAGTTTAAGTAGCAACTGCCACTATATTAAAAATGCAAAGGCAATTTGTGACTGCTCCTCTTGATCATGAAATTTAGATAACTTTATCTATTTAGGAAAGTCTGGAGCAAACCCTAGCGTAGCTAACAACAGCACTACATTGGCGACCGTATCAGAGTTTCTCTTTTTCCTTTCCAGCATTGTAGCCAGCCAGCACCTAGCCACACGTCAACTGCAATCAAAGTCGTCCACACAATAGCGTTGCCCATGCCCCGCCGCTATTCCCTATTCATCGATAAGTGACTCTATAAAAAGATATATTTGTCTGTTAGGTGTATTGTGATATAGAATAAATAGGAAATAGGTTTGAGGATCCGTGCTCCATTTTTTGTGAGGCCACCATTACCAGTAGGCAAATCTAGGGCAGATTGGTACTAGTATTGGGAACTAACAGAAAAAGAAGAGGAAACGAGGCTGAAATGGTTCTTCTAAATTATGACTCTACTATATAATGCCACAAATGGCTTTATTAATCTATAACTAATCTACATGTTGTACAAAGGTGCATCATAGCAAATAGGAGAGAAATGATCAGTTTTCTCTTTGGGTAGAATTTGTGCTAAGATTAAGATTTTTTTTTCTTTTTATAGGTTGTGGAAAATACATATAGAACCTTCTGAGAAACAGCCCAACTTGAATTTTTAAAAGTGATTATTTTGCTTCTGCATTCTGTTGATAGCATGGCTGTGTATCTTAAACAAGGCTAACAAGATCTAGTTGCAATAGTATCTTTCATTGTATGGTACTGGATTGTTACTCTTTGTAACAATGCTTTAATTCTATCAATAGCAGAAACTAGCACTAAGCAAAGGCCAACAACACATAGGTTTTTTAATTTGCAATAAATGAAAACCATATTATTTTTGGCACTAAGCAAAGGCCAACATTCGAATTCCCGATACAAAGAATCAAGTGGTCCTGTCCTGTGTTTTGGCCTTTTAGGTGTAAGCTCTGCTATTTCTAGTAATTTTATCTAGATTCAGTTGAGTAGTTGTGTGCTTCCTAAATCTTATGATTCATTTGTTCCAATAATTATCTTGTCTCTTTCTGTACCTGAGAGCCCCTGTATGGAACAGTAGTTGTCAATGTGCTGAATGACTCTGTATGATGTATAGGTCCAACCACTATTAATGTTTGTATTACTAGACTTACTCCAGGACCTCATGGTTTTCATTTTGTGTAACATAATGTCTTACTTCATATTTTTGTGAAGATAATGTGTTGTTGGCACTGTTATGGTTTTTATATTGTCATGTGTATTCATTAATAATAATGCTTTTGAACTACAGGAGCTATGGAATCAAACTTAGAAATATTAAATTACTGATAGCATCAAATTTTTATTTTTAATAAATTAATAACATATTTTTGCACAAAACAACAAAAAAAAAAATACATTATACATAACTGAATTTAATAATTAAGGATGAAAGATAGCGTCTTTATCTGGATGCCATCCTAATCAAATCCATCATCTGCTGAGTCATTGTGGCATAAATTTTAGATGGATTGCGAAGTGAGGCTACTTGCACGGTCCCATTGACAAACAAAATAGGATAAAATAAACAAAAAAGGTTTCACTACACTTGTCCCTTGAAGCAAAGCATTAGCAAAAGTTCTTGGCCTTAAGGCTAAGTATTTGTTCACTAATAATGCCTTTTTAGCATAATTTGAGATAATTGCATACTTAACACATGTTTGCCTTTAGATTAATAATTTTCATTTAATTTCCTTATATCAAACTTAAGTACTATTATATTTCTATTGTACATTTGTGCGATTTCATTTATTTATACAGTATTGTCATTTTGAATTTGTAGATACAATTAGGAATAGAATTAGGAGTCAACTAATGGAAAATGCATGAAACTTGCACGTAGAAATTAAAAAAAAAATAAATATGTTGCATAATGTATATGATGGAAGTTACTGTAAATTCACAACATAATGTCCACATTCTCAGAATCTTACAAGCAAGACTTATTTTCATACTTATAACTGAAAATGGATTAAAATACCATTTTAGTCCTTCATGTGTAATGGATAAATAAGGGATATAATAATTATGGGTGAGTTTATTTATTTATTATTTATTTTGTGTTTTGAGTTCGTTTTTCTCCTTTATTAATAGAACTGTGTGTTTTGTGGCAATTTCGCCTATCAACTTGCCAAAAAATTGAGATAAAATGTCCAACTCAGCAATTTCACAATGACACTTCATATTTATCATGCCACATCATCACTTCAGTTAATTAAAGAAACCTTTCTTTTTAAGTTTTTTCTTGTTCCAAGTGTCTTTAACATTGCAACACTACTCCTAATCCACAATCACATCTCCCACCATTTAATATGAGGACTTGAACAATGCATGATTCTGTATTTTTGTTCTCCATTTGCATACAGATTTTCTACTTCATTAGATTTGGATTATTCTGTCTTAAAACATTGATCAGCATCTAGGTTATTCAGGTTTGATCATATTTTCTTGTTTATACAATTTTATAAGCAAAAGCACTTGCTTATCACCAGAGGTGATGTGATTTCCTTAATTCTTATTGTTTTTCTGCTCTTTTACAGCAAGTGTGATTTTTGTTTATAAGAACACCTGATTTTGTTTATTGTTTAACATTATACTGATTAATGTGGTTTTGGATAGTATGGGCTGAGTTGAAGCAGTCGTTACATGCCCTTTAGTTTTAGGGTTTAGGCCACAATAGAATCCTAAAACACCTACTCTAACAGATTGACTTGCATATGAAAAAAAAAATCCTAATAATATGACTGTTTCTTTATATTATTTAGATATTTATATCTTAACACCAAATGTTTATATAAATCATAGATGCAGTGACCCATGATCATGATTTTAAAACCAATAACGAAAATTTAGTTACAAATTTTTCTATTTATGCAAGTTTTTTTTTTTTTTTTTTTTTAATGTTACTAGGAAAACAATTGCAAGTTCAAGCAAGTTAATCATGTTAGCAAGAATTAAGGAATTGTACGTAAATAGTTTACTTTTCAAACACTCTTATAAACTTATGAAATAAAGCTTTCATCGTAATAATCCAAGATAACTAGATGGCATGAAGCCTTTCCCTCCTAAATTAACATAATCAACCTTACAATTGCAAACCATCAGATAAAACTCGAAAGGAATAAGGGATGGAATTGAAATTTTGATCCTTGAATGATTCACCCACATCCTTTTGAATCATATCAAATATTTAAGTAAAATTTTTTTAATACAAATACTAGCTTGATAGTATACTTCCCTCTGCTAGATAGGGAAAATGTCATAAACCAGATGTTTAAATAAATGGTAGTTGTGGAGAAACTTTGGTGTTTTTTGACACCTAATTGTAAGATGCTATTGAACATAAGAGATGACATTGCAATTACTCAATTATTATGATTGTCTCTGAATTTCAAATTTCAAACTTCATTGGAGGCTTTAACCTTCTCAATCTCTTGATTCCATCTTTTTCTATATCTTTCAAATACCCCTTCAAAACATACATGGCAAAAATGTGAAGCAAAGCATCAAGCGGAAATTGCTCCACACAAAATGAAATGCAGAAATAGTATTAGAAAAATGCAAAAATTTCTAGTGCACTGGGAACTATGTCACAATTCTTTTTCACCCTCCATTATAGGCAATTTAGAGAGAAGTGGGCACAAAAATGTGTGGGTCTAGTTACAGAATTCTGTGGTGTCATGTTTCTTAGTATTGTTCACCATGAGTAAGTGTTCTTATTTTACAGTAAAATAAGAATACATAGTAAAAGTCCACAACTCATTAATACAAAATAGAAGCATATAACAATTTGTAATTCAATATATAGTAATTATTCATCTAGTTTATTTTCTAGCTAAAGTAGCAGAATTTTTCTCTGGTAGTTATTGCTCTTTTTTGCTTTTTTCCTGATTCCTATTTAAATTTTTAAAGGACATCATATGCTAAAGTTTTTGGTAGTGACATTTTGTTTGATTCATATTGTATGAGACTGTGAAAATAGGTATTTTACAGTGGCTTAATGTTGACTTAGGAAGCATTTGGTAGTGACATCACGGATATAATATTTCTGGCCTGGTGGTTTTTGATTCATTTGTTTGATTCACATTGTATTTATAAAATTTCCTTTGTTCTTATTCAACCTTAATTTCTGGTTCATGTTTATATTTAGCCTTAATTTCTACTTTATAGGTATATTATGCCTTTACTAGCTCCAACAAACACTATAATCTCATTTCTTCCAACCAGGTATATTAGCTTTTTTCCCCCCTTAAATACTGTTGTTAAAAATTTTTGATTTTGTTAATTATAGGTTTTTATAGTATTAGATCCAAGCCAACATCTAGAAATAGGAATGCTTACTAGTCCTACTAAGGTAGCCATCATGGCTCATCTTCCCACCTCTAATAGTGCCTTATGTGTGTTTTAAAACTATAGATATAGATAAATCATCGATTAGTCTGTCAAGGAATACAAATGAGTATAAGGAAGGATTGAACAAGTTAATCGATTTTGCATTTCAACACAATCTGTCGAAGGGAGAATAATGTGTCCTTGTTGTAGTTGCAAATTTAAAAAATGGTTGAATAGAGTTAAAGCATATAACCAATTGTCTCGAAAGCAATTTCTAGTGGAATACACTAAGTGGATATGGCATGGAGAATGCAACGAACTTGAGTCATCTTCTAGTAGAACATATGTGGTTGAAACATCCTAAAATATAGGTCTCCAATGTTCTTTAGAAGACATGATCAATGATGCACTTGAGTTCGGTTGTATGCACGATACAACGAGGTTAACTCATTTGATAATGATGCTCGTAATATGACGACATGCAGGGATATACAATGGATAAAATCATAGCCAAATTTTACAAGTTATTCAATGATGGAAATCAAGAACTTTATGAAGGGTGTACGAAGTACTCTAGAATATTTTTTCTAATAAAATTGTATCACATCAAGTGCTTGTATGGCATGACAGATAAAGCCATGACAATGATATTGGAATTATTGAAGGATGCATTCGCCCAGGCTAAGATACCTAGTTCTTTGTACAAAGCTAAGAGAACCATCACCAAACTTAGTTTCAATTACACTAAGATACATGCTTGTCCAACTGATTGCATTTCGTATTGGGGTGAGGATGAGAATAGGGAAACATGCAAGAGATGTTACACATCTAGATGGAAGGAAAGGGTTGTTGGTAAGAAGAAGAAACAACATGTAAAAGTGTTACATTACTTTCCACTAAAACAAAGGTTGCAAAGGTTGTTTATATTGACTAAGATGGCTAAGCATATGAGTTCGCATGTAACAGGAAATTGCAATAATGGTTGGATGAGGCATCTGAGAGACTCTAAAGTGTGAAAGAAGTTTGATGCAACTCAAGCAGAATTTGCTTCAAATCCTCAAAATGTTCGCCTAGGTCTAGTCACTAATGGATTCAATCCTTTTGGAACTATGAGTACTAATTATAGCATTTAGCCTATAATTTTGATACCATACAATTTACCATGGTGGATGTGTATGAAACTAACTTTTTGGTTCTGCTTTTGATATAATTAAAGCATTGTTACAAAAAGTAACAATCCAGTATCATTGTTACAGGAAACAGTGTTAACATATGACATCATAATTAACAAATATACATATAATGGAAAGTGGATTAAGTGTTGCTTAGGCTAGGTGCATAGTATCCTACTTGTTAGCTAACTTGATATCATAATTAAAATGCATTTTATGTGTTTCTCAACATAGTTGTTTCTTAAAAATAGAACTCATACCTAAAAACTGTTTTAACTGCTACTCTATTTAAATTGACCATATACTAATTTAAGTGGCATCTATTCAATCTTTATTTATTTATTTATTTATTGTTACATTTATTTTAAGTTATTGTCACGTACTTAAAAAATAATTCTATAGTGAATTTTATCAACATTTTTAAAAAATATTTATGTTTTTTCGTAGCTACTTTTGATGTTTTTATGAAATTTTATTGCATGCTATTTTAGCAACATTTTCAGTCATGAAGACCATGTCTTATTGATCACTAATTAAAAACTCTTAATCTCAGCATAAATTACCAATCTTTTTATTTTCACAAACATTGTCATTGATTTGTCTTTGCTTATCCCCTTTCTAAGTTCACTCAAATAGGTATACTGCCATTTCTAAATCATTTCCTCTTCATTCTTCATTATATAGAATAAAACATTGTTATTGATTTGTCTTTGCTTACCCCCTTTCTAAGTTCACTCAAACAGGTTAAGCATTGAAGTTGACATTATTATCGACTATTGTTAGATTTTGACCATATTTCTCATATTCAGTGCTACAAGAGGATTATTTCTAGTACCATCATTGATAAAAAAAAAAAAAAAAAACCTATCAACCATTTTTAAGTACTATTGTCTAGCAAGGGGGAAGTCTCGATATAGTTACTATCCACCCTCTATATTGAAACTAGGATGCTGAGCATACGTAGAATAAACATTCATTGCTACTAGCTATTAAGTACATTTTGGTTGAAATTATTTTTAAGGAAACATCCATCCACCATTCTCCTATTTGATTGTCTAATCAATGCATCAAAATTTTCATGAATTCTGGTTATGGTAAGCTCATTACCAATTTCATGACAATTAGCATCAATTTACACCGTCAATAAATCAAAAGTAATCGAAAATGCATAATAGAAAGCCATAATCAACCAATAATAATTATATTTATCATGCAAACATCATCATTTATTAGTTAAAAACAATAAATCCCAGATTATTGATTTAACAAAGAAAACAAACCATGAATTGTAACCTCATTCCTTTATGATTGTATATGAATAAAAAAACTTAGCAACTGAAGAATACATATCAACCAAAAACTAAGCCTCCCATGAAAGATTATATTGACATTAAATTTCAATTTGTACGGTCATTAGATGATTGGATTATATTGATTCACTTTAAAAGAAAATAAATCCATGCAATGATCTATGAGATGAAAATTAAAAAAATCAAATCAAATCAAAGATGATAACATTTTAGAACTATTTAAACTCCTATGATGATCATTTAAATAAGATTTTAGAACTATTACCTACTGCCTAATTGTCACAAGAATTAAAATGGCCACCCTTGAATTTTCTTAATCTTATGCAACAAATAATGATTTTATCATTCAATGAAACTGAATATTTTCCTGGAAAATCTGCAAGTTTCTAGAGTGGCAATTGTTAAAGATTTTATCATCCAATGAGGAGTGAAGAAGGTATATCGAGGACATATGCAATGCAATCTGTATGTAGGGTCAAAGCCCTTATTGCATTGGAAATTTTTAGTTAGATGCAAATTAAGGAAGATCAAGTCCTAAGTTCTTCGGTGACAAACCTAATTAATCTATAGATGACTAAGAAGTTACATTAGTAACTTTAAGAGCTCAAACAATTTGTTTTTTGTGGTATATGGGAAAGCATCTAGCAAACTATTTGATGGCCAACAGGATTTGGACCACCTTATAATCTTTATATAAATACTGGCATGTTTTCTCTAAGTTGTGTACTATGAAAAGAAAGCATGTTTTTGAATGAAATTTGTTTCAGCATCCTTCTTTATTACCTTATCATATGTTAAATTTGCATTCTAGAATATTCTTTTTTTTTCATCAGACATTCTATTAAAAATCTGTTTTAATCTTTTGCAAAATGATGATATTTCATTTTTCAAAATTGGTTTTGTCATTATGTACACTGGCAACCAAACAGCCCAAACAAAACACACATTAACACATTCTATATCACAAATCAATAAATCATTTAGAAAGCCCCAGATTTACCTACTGGTAATGGTGGGCTCACAAAAATAATGCACAAATCCTCAAACCTATTTCCTATTTATTCAATATCACAATACACTTGACAGGCAAATATATCTTTTTATGGAGTCACTTATTGACGAATAGTAGATGGTAGTGGGGATGGGCAACGTTGCTATGTAGGCGACTTCGATTGCAATTGACGTGCGGCTGGACACTGGCTAGCTACGATATGAGGAAGGAAAAGGAGAAACTCTATTGCGATCGCCAGTGTGGTGCTACTGTTAGCTATAATAGGGTTTGCTTTAGACTTTCCCAAATAGACAGGTCTAAACTTCACGATAGAAAGGAGCAGTGGCAAATTGAGTTTGGGTTTTTAATATAGCAGTGGTTGCTATTTAAACTGTCGCTATTGTTAAAAAATTCTTAAAAATAGCTTAACCGTCGCTATCAAAATTTTTTAGAGGTGCTTAAGCTAACCACTTCTAAATAATTACAGCAAAATAGCGCCATTTGTAGTGATAACTTCATCTTATCACACTCTTTCTCAGCGTCCACACTCTTAAACCCTGTTTCCATAGCAAAATTTAGTCATCATAACTCCACCCAATCCCAATCTCTCTTAGCATCAAACTTCTAAGCCTATTTTGATATATAAATTTGGTTGTTTTAATATGGAATAAGCACTTTATAAAACGAAAGTATTTCATTTTAATTATTGATAACAAAATTAATGATTTAACATTTCATAAAAATACACAACTAAAAAAATAATTTTAAATTTATAATTATCTATTCTTTTAATTTTCTTATAAATAATCATGATAATATATTTTATTTTCTAAAATACTTTTTACACTTTTATTGTTTCTTTGGAGGAAGGAGAATGAGGAAAAAGAATTGAAGAAAAGGGATTGTTTGGAAGTTATGATAAGGGAGAAAAAGAGAATTGAGATTTATAATTAATCCTTCAACATGCACCCTTCATTATTGAAGTATCTCTAGTCTTATCGTAATACTGATAATTTTAGTAGTAGTACCTTTTATTTTGACAAATGATACATTTTCACACTATAATTGAGTGAATCCTAAAATTGACTTGTTAAAATACAAGATATTGTAGTACTGAAATCTTAGTATTATAGTACATAGGACTAAAAACATCTCCCTCAATTACTAACCACCTTGTGTTCATCCAATTTAGATATATTTTGAGAACTTTCCAATATCCAAATATTGGGAAAGAAAATCATCTTTTAGAATTTGTTTGTTTTGTTTAAAAATATATTTAGTGGGAAAATTTCATTTCCTTATATACATGTAAATAAATTTTATATCGCTTATGTATTTTATAATTAATAAAATAATTGATACTATTATGGTAGTGGGAGAAATAGTAAATGTTATTATCTGACAAACTACCTACATGCAACATTAAGTAAATAGAATATTCTATATTATTTTAATTTTTTAAACTATAAATACAAATGAATTAAATTATTTCTACAAAAAATACTTTTTGATAAACAAATAAACCTTAACCGTTATTACTTCTCCCTTACTTGCCGTCGATTATTTATCATTCCCTTACTTCCCTCTCACTTTTTTAACTTTCAAATATACAATAAAATAGTCATATTCTATAACAATATTCTATAAAATTTTGATCTCTTATTCTGTACGTGTAATTATTTTTATTAGTTTTTTCAAAAATCTTAAAATGATATTCTATAAAATTTTAACACACTATAAAAAATGATGCTATTTAGAGGCAATTACGCACTTTGTATAGCAGTAATTTGAATCGTCGCAAAGTAAAATAATAGCGATTAAGAAAACTGCCAAAAAATAGGGTGCCGAGTCAACAGTAATGATGGTTAAAAGAAACCACTGGAATAATGAGATTTAGCAATTGTTAAAGAACCATTGTTATTATTTTTTAAAAATTTAAAATTTAATTTTGTAGTTGTTATTTAACTGCCGTTATTTTTTTTAAAAAAGTTTTTGCTAAAAATTTGTAGCGGTTGCAAAACTGCCACTAAATTTTGCTTGTATTTTTTAAACAATTTGAAGCTATTTCTGTTTATTCCATTAATTACACTAATTATCCTTGCAAAATAAAAATACAAACCCATGGTGTAATAAAAATGACATTTATTTAAATGTAATTTGTCTTAATTACATCATAAATCAGAGAAAATAAAATATTCAAATATATAATCAAAAGTTATAACATTAATTGATTTTTACATTTGAATTGAAAATTGTTTAAAGCAAAAAATACAATAGAAACTAAGAAGATTGGGTAGGATCAATGGCATTTCTGTTTTGATTTCTCCCTTTGAAAGATCTCCTTATATATGTGGGTGAAAATTGATCTTCCAAATTAATATCAATACTATCCTGAAAAAAAGAAGAAGAAATTATATGATAAAGCATGCTACTGAAAATTTACAATTAAGGAGACAAGAAAAAGAAGGGTAAGCTATCTTTAGATGTATGAAGTGTAATTTGTTCATGCTTTAGAATTTGCTTAGTCTTTTGTGAAATTTTTGTTGAATGATTTCTTTTCCAGCTAGCACTGAATCTATCATTATTATGTGTTAGCTTACATGTATTATTTCTTGAAAGGCAATTATATACTTCATTCATGATGTATCATGTTATAAGTGTAAAGGACAATATCAAGAATAGTATGTCTAAATGGTGCCGTTATTTTGGGAAAGTCATTTTCTTTGACACAAGCTCTGAATTCTGCCCCCACAATTCCAAAATATGTCATTACTAAAAACAAAAAGCTTTCTAAGACATGTATAGAACCATGAGTAAGGAAATAAGTATTAATATAATCATAGAAAAAAAAAATCACTACTATAATATTTCTAGTTGCAAAAAGACCATATGACAATCTGTCTTGGTAAAAATTTGCATAAAAACATAAGCTTTCATAGTGGCATTCCTATTTTCTAATCATGATATGGGGTTTGACATGTTTATTGAAGAACTTAACAGCTAGAACCATAACCTAGCCTTGTAATTCAAAACATATTTAAGAAGTCATGATAATGCAACCTTTTAACTGGAATTCGGTTTGACTAAACATGGAATGTAATCAAATTATGTATGATTGAATTTTTTTCTTAACATAATCAACACAAATAGACAATTAAGTGACAACAAAATATTTTACTCATATAATTATCCTTTCACTAAGCTTTTTAAGTTCCAAACTGACTTATTTCAACTATGTTATTATATATTCATGATGTTGTGTCCATTGGGATCATTATAGAAAATACTGTATTATTTGGCCTTTTTAACAGTTTCTATATTTTGGCTATAACTTAAGCTACAATTATCCAATTAATGTGATTCTTATCTTGTAGGAAAGATAAGACACAGCTCTATAACTTTTATGAAGACCTCTAAGGTTGAATCTCATGATTGGATATATGAAATTGGAGCTCAATCTAAAATCATAATACTGTCTCAATTCTATCTCAGGCAACCCGGCCTTGAGCATTCATTAGGTAATATCTGGAATTGTAGAAGTCCAAATGAGGTCAAACTAAGCCCAAATGAAAGTTAAGACATAAGGCTACAATTCTTATGAGACTTTTAGACCTAAATATATCATTTTGGGCATGCAAATTGAGCTGCAAGACAAAGGCAGAATACTGATGAGATAGACCTCTGCAAAATTTAATTTTTAGGCCCTAAATGACATAAAACTTGGGCCCAATGACTATTCCTTGCACCAACTCCACACTTAATCATATTGAAGTCAGTGAGTTAGTGATAAAAACTAGAGAAGTAGTCTGCCAATGCACATTCAAGCAAAAAAAGTAGTGGTAGCAAAAAATGGCAGCAAGCAAAAGAGACTACACCAACCCTTCATCATTGCTCCTACTTCACCAACCAACAATTAGCTCCTTTTTCCTATTCAGCACTTTTCAAAAAAAAAAAAGAAAAAAGGAGCAGAGAGTTTTGAGAAGAGGAAGTGAAATGGCATGTTGTTCTCTCTTTTCTCTACAATTTTGTGTGTTCCATTCATGGAAGGCTAAACACTTTGTAATCAGTCCAAAGTATTGATAACTTGATGACCAATGTTGAGATCTTGCCCTGTCACTTTGCAACCTAATTGTTGATCATTTCTTTTCCTTTCCTCTCTATTTTGCTGAGAAATCTAAATTGAATGGCTTCATTTGATTTGGATGTTAATTTGATTATTGCTTAATGATCACTTATAGAAAGACGATGACAAAAATTAAGCAATGCATCAAGCTTTTGATGGGCTGTTTACTTGGCTGAATCCTGATTTCTTAGGATGGTTTTGGCTTAATTGGTTGCTTAGTTTGTTTAACCTTAATCAACCAAATGCTAGATGCTTATCTAGTAGAAGATTCATTAATCATTTTAAGGCTTCTTGCTATGATTTAAGGCCAAATATAGGATTAACAATTGAATGAATATTCAGTGATCAAAGATAGATTAATCTCAAGTTTAGTTGATTCCCTTAGGGTGGTTATTTGCTTGCTCTTGTTTACAATTCTACCATGTTATTTTCTATTAGAATAACTATTGCCAACCCCCTCCATTTTTATCTCTTGATCTAATTGTTATTATCGGAATGATTTAGGGCTCGATCTGGTGTTACCTTATGCTACAAGTAGTAGGGTAAATTGGTTAAAAATCTTCTAATTTTGATTGGTTTTAGCAACCATCAAGATTTTGGCACCACTGTCAGGGATCAATTATAATTTTATCAATCTTATTAAGAGTATATTTAAGTACTAACCCCTCACTAACACTTTGTTCTTCATCTGTTTCTTTTGTTTTTCCTATTTCAATCTTTTTTTTCACTTGCAGTAATAGCACCAAACACAACTTGGCCGTATCCCAAGACAAGATTGTGTTCTGTGCTCAGCATCAGCATTGTAATGTTGTGTTTTTGTGTTTTCAATTTTCTATCACTTTTTAATCCAATTTTGTGTAGTATATGATCATTAGATATTTTGCCTATCAAAATCTATTGGAGCTAGATCCTAAGATAGAAAGAACATTGAGATTGTTTAAAAAGACTAGGAGAAGATTAGTTAATCAATTTGATGAATTTGGTTCTGCTAGCAATCCTCCACCTATGGCAAATGAAATGAATGATAGAACCCTAAAGGTGTTAGTTGCTCCTGATTTAACATACCAACCATTATGTATTGAATATCCTAACCTTAATACTGACTTTGAATTAAAGTCTGGTCTAATCCATTTGTTGCCTAGGTTTCGTGGACTTTCAAGTAAAGATCCCCACAAACACTTGAAGGAGTTCCATGTAGTGTGCTCCACCATGAAATTGTAGATAATTCTAGAAGAGCATATTAAGCTTAGAGCATTTCCATTCTCCCTTGTTGATGTAGCCAAGGACTGGCTTTATTACTTGCCATCTGGTTCTGTGACATGTTGGAAAGACATGAAGAGGCTGTTCCAATAGAAGTTCTTTTCAGCATCTAGAGCTGCTACCATAAGGAAAGACATATGTGGCATAAGACAATTGTCAGGAGAAACTTTACATGAGTATTGGGAGAGATTTAAGAAGCTATGTTCAAGCTGTCAATACCACTAGATAAGTGATCAACTATTAATTCAATACTTCTATGAAGGGCTGTTTCTATAGACAGAAGCATGATTGATGTTACAAGTGGAGAAGCATTAGTTGATAAAATTCCAACTACTGCCAGAGATTTAATTGCTAACATGGCTACCAATTCATAGCAATTTGGTACAAGGATTGTTGCCCCCACTTGAGGAGTGAATAAAGTTCAAGTATCCTTTGCTGACCAACAAAGGATGGAGTATAGGTTTGATGAGTTAACCTCCCTGGTGAGACAATTAGTAATGGGACAGCAGCAGTAGCAAGCACCTATGTAAAAACCTACCAAATTATGTGGCATTTGTACTTGTCCATCTTATCCTATAGATATTTGTCCCACACTTAAGGAGGACAATTCTGACCCCCAAGCTCATTTTGTTGCTATGGCAGGCATTTTTCTTGGTAGACCTCAGTATTAATAGTAACAATAGTCTAGATATGACCCCCACTCCAGTACCTATAATTCTAGTTGGAGGAATCATCCAAACCTCAAATACGAGAACCCTGTAGCACATCAGCCATACCAGCAGCCAAATAGACAACAACAGTTTCCATATAATGCTAGACCAAGTAGGTAGCCATACCAATAACAAATTAGGTAACAAATGCAACAACCACATATGCAATAACAAGATCCAGTAGCTGCTAAACCTGAGCCAACATTGAAGGATCTAGTGAAGCAAATGGCAACTAGTAATATTCAATTTCAATAGAGGATAGAAGCCACCATTCAGAACCTGGAGACTCAAATTAGACAATTGGCTTCCTCATTGAGTCAGTTGCAATAATAAGGTTTTAGCCAACTTCCTTCCCAAACAATTCCAAATCCAAAAGGAAATGTTAGTGCCATAACACTAAAAACTGGGAAGAGTTTACAAGAGCCAACTAACACCCAACTAGCAAGTGAGTAGAAAAAGCAAAATTCACCAGAAAAACCTAATATGGTGGAAAAATCAAATTCTGCAAGTCTTGAAGCTGATGCAAACAAAATTCCAGACCCAGAGCATAATGTGCATCAGTCAGAAACTAAAATGAGGCAAAAGCAGCAATTAGACAATCCAATACCCCTTCCCTTTCCAAAGAGAGCCACCCAATCTAGAAAATCAATGAGGCACAGAGAGATATAAACCTTCTTGTGACTTTCAAAAAAGTGAAAGTTAACATTCCACTGCTAGATGCAATCAAGTAAATTCTTGAATATGCCAAGTTTCTAAAATAGTTGTGCACACACAAAAGGAGACTAAAGGGTAATGAAAGAATCAACATGGGATAGAATGTTTCAGCCCTCATTTAACCAATGCCTCAAAAGTGCAAAGATCCTGGAACATTTACAATCCCCTGTACTATAGGGAGTTGCAAATTTGAGAATGCCATGCTGGATTTGGGGGCTTCAATAAATGTCATGCCCATATCTGTTTTCAATTCTATTGGACTTGGACCTTTGAAACCAAATAATGTGGTGATCCAATTGGAAAATAGGAATAGTGTATACCCTGCTGGCCTAATAGAAGATGAATTGGTGAGAGTTAATGAGTTGTTCTTCCCATTAGACTTCTACATTTTGGATATAGAGGGTGAGTCACCATCCAGCAAGGCTCCAATCATTTTAGGGAAGCTATTTCTCAAGATAGCAAGGACTAAAATATATGTGCATGCTGGAACTCTTTCCATGGAGTTTGGAGATAATGTAGTGTAGTTCAACAGTCTTGATGCAATGAAGCATCCCATTAAGGAGCATTAAGTTTTTAACATAGATTTACTTGCTGAGTTAATTGAGGATACTTGTGATGAGTTACATGTTGACTTTCCTGATCTGCTTAATTTTGATGATTCTATCCATTACCATTTATGTGATAGTTCTGATGATGCTATGACATGCAGTGTTTGTGCTAAAATTTCTAAATTTTTGGAAAATGATGAATCTGTTACAGATTATGCAACAACTCTTGATTATGTAGAAATTCAATTTACAGAAGTTGTGTCTACCAGTAATTTGATTCCTTCCATAGTGCAACCATCCAAATTGGAGTTGAAAACTCTACCTGAGCATCTCAAGTATGCATTTTTGGAAGAAGATGAGAAGCTACCGGTGATCATAGCTAAGAACCTCCTTGCTGAACAAGAAGAGAAGTTGCTGCAAGTTTTGAGAAAACATAAAAAGCCCATTGGGTTGACATTTCTAGACATTGTTGGTATTAGTCATTCTACTTGCATGTATCGCATCCTGCTAGAAGAGGAAGCTAAACCAGTGAGGTAACCATAGAGAAGGCTGAACCCACTAATTCTAGATATGGTAAAGAAGGAAGTAACCAAGCTACTACAAGTTGGCATTATTTATGTCATCTCTGATAGTAAATGGGTAAGTCCAGTACAAGTTGTTCCAAAGAAATCTGGGGTGATAATAGTCACAAATCAAAAGAACGAGCTGATTCCTACAAGAGTACAGAATAGTTAGAGAATCTGTATAGATTATAGGAAGTTAAATCAAGCAATTAGAAAAGGCCATTACCCCTACCTTTTATTGACCATATGTTGGAAAGATTAGTTGGAAAATCCCACTACTGTTTCTTGGATGGCTATACTAGTTACTTTCAAATTCTTATTGCACCAGAAGACTAAAAGAAGACCACTTCACATGTCTATTCGACACTTTTCCTTATCGACGGATGCCTTTCGGCCTTTGCAATGCCCTTGGCACCTTCCAGCTGTGCATGGTGAGTATCTTTTCTAAATTTTTAGAAGAGTGTATGGAAGTGTTCATGGATGATTTTACTGTATATGATTCTTGTTTGGATAGCTTAGCTAGAGTGTTGCATAGATGCATTAAAATTAACCTTGTTCTAAATTTTGAAAAGTGTCATTTCATGGTAGAACAAGTCATAGTTTTAGGCCTTATTGTGTCTAGCCAAGGCATTGAAGTAGAACCTACAAAAATAGATGTGATTTCTTTCTTACCTTACCCTACATGTGTGCAGGAAGTTCATTCTTCTTAGGCATGCAAGTTTCTACAGGCATTTCATTAGAGATTTTAGCAAGATAGCCTTTTCGTTTTCTAATCTTTTATAAAAAGATGTGAAGTTTGATTTCAACTAGAAGTGCAAAGAGGCTTGCAACCATTAAAGCAAGTTTTGACTAGTACACCCATTATCCAGCCACTTGATTGGACACTCCCCTTCAAATTAATGTGTGATGCTTCAAATTTTGTTGTGAGAGTTATTTTGGCACAAAGAGTTGGCAAAGCATCTTATGTCATTTATTATGCTTCAAGGACTTTGGATGCTGTTCAAGCAAATTATACAACCACAGAAAAAGAGCTTTTATCCATTGTTTTTGCATTAGATAAGTTTAGATCATATTTGCTTGGCTTTAAGGTTATGATATTTTCTAATCATGCAGCCCTAAAATTTCTTTTAAAGAAACCAGAAGCAAAACCAAGGTTAATTAGATGGATGTTGCTACTATAAGAATTTGACATTGAGATATGGGATAAGATTGGAGCACAAAATTTGGTGGCTAACCATTTGAATAGAATTGAGAAAGCTGTTGAATTTTCCCCCATTGGTGATGACTTTCCTAATGAATAGCTTTTACAATTGCAACGTAAGGCCCCTTAGTTTGTAGATATTGTAAATTTTCTAGTTGCTAAGGTTTTACCTCCATTTTTTACTAGAGCACAAATTGATAAATTCAAGTGTGAGTCCAAATATTATGTGTGGGATGATCCATATCTATGGAGATTGTGTAGTGACCAAGTCATTAGACATTGTGTGCCTGATTATGAGTTTCATTCGATTTTGCATTTCTGTCATACCTTAGCACGTGGTGGTCACTTTGGGCCATAATGCATTGCTAGAAAAATTTTAGACTCTGGATTTTATTGGCCCACCTTGTTTCGTGGTGCTTACAATTATTGTGAGAATTGTGAACAATGCCAATGGACAAGTAATATTTCCCGTAGGAATGAAATGCCTCAACAACCATTATTGTTTTGTGAGATATTTGATGTGTGGGGCATTGATTTCATGGGTCCTTTCCCCAGTTTCTTTGGTTTTATTTACATTCTGCTAGCTGCTGATTATGTATCTAAGTGGGTGAGGCCAAGGCCACTCAAACTGATAACTCTTATGTTGTTTTGAATTTTGTTAGATCTAACATTTTTTGCAGATTTGGAGTTCCAAGAGCTATAATTAGTGACCAAGGCTCTCATTTCTGCAATAAAAATGTGGAAGTGTTGCTAAAGAAATATAGTGTGATGCATAAGGTTTCAACTCCCTACCATCCACAAGCGAATGGGCAAGCTAAAGTTTCAAATAGAGAACTGAAACAAATCTTGGAAAACACAATCTAACCAAATAGAAAAGATTAGAATAAGAGGCTTGAAGATGCATTATGGGCATATAAGATAGCCTTCAAGAATCCTTTAGGCATGTCCCCCTATAGGATAGTCTTTGGTAAAGGATGCCACCTTCTAGTGCAAATTGAACATAAGGCTTATTGGATGGTCAAGAAGTGCAACCTTGACTTGAATTAAGCCGGATCCCAAAGAAAGCTCCAACTCCAAGAACTTCAGGAAATTCGGTTAGAAGCTTATGAAAACTCAAGAATCTACAACAAAAAGACCAAAGCTTTCCATGACAAGATGATTGCAAGAAAAGAATTTGTGGTTGGTCAAAAAGTACTTTTATACAATTTCTGACTCAAATTGATGCCCAATAAGCTTCGTTCTAGATGGCTAGGTCCTTTTGTAGTTACTAAAGTTTTCCATTATGGTGTAGTCCAAATAACAAGTGAGGCAACTAACAAGGTTTTCATAATCAATGGACATTGCCTCAAGCTATTTTATGAGGGAGCTCAAGAGGATACAGTGGAGGAGGTCTGCTTGCAAACGGCCTTTTACATCAATTGATAAGGATATTTCTTACCCCTCTCTTTTATTTTACTTGCCCTAGATTTGTTGATGATATTTATTTTGTTAGTTTATTGAATTTGAGCATACATTGAGGACAATGTAGAATTTAAGTGTGGGGGGGAGTTTTGAAGTTTTGGGATTGTTATGCTTTGAATTGTCATTTTTCATTTGGAGCAAACCAAAAACTTCTGCATAATTCTATAGAAAACCAAAAACTTTTGTGACTCTTGTTGTTTTTCATAGATGATGAGGTTTTTTAGGCTTCAAATAGGTTGTAAGTGATTTTTATGATTGCATAGCATGTCTAGATAAATGATCTTGAACTTGATTAGCATTGTGATGAATTTGAATTACTTGTAGA